>MU227649.1:1385993-1400553 GCA_018584345.1 Thuja plicata | reverse complement strand
GAACAATGAAAGGTTAATTTACCGAGTAACAGTAATATATATTGAAGACATCTAAGGGACTTGTGGATTTATTTTTGTGGTAACTGATTCACCCCTCCCCTCTCAGTTACTCCATCCCTATTTCCAACAGTGAGGTAGGTAGAGACATCGGTGGAACACTCACAATAAGAGATTGAAGTGGAAGATTTAAAGCTAGAGGATTGGAATATGGAAGAGATGTATTCATTAAAGGAGGATTGTAAGTAGGAATACTAGGTAAAGGAATGGAAGAAGGTTTCACACTAGTGACAGGAGGAGTGAATCCTAGATCTTGAGCTTCTTGAGCTAAAGGCTTGACATTTAAATGCACTATATGAGTGATACCATGCAAGAGATTAGTACCTTGATCACTATCAGGAAGGACTTTCTTAAGGGCCTCTATAGCTTGAATTGAATCTTGATTATGGTTTTCTTGAATAAGCCAATTTCCCATTTTATCAAGTTCAGTTGAAATTTTTTGGACTTGTTCAAGTTGAACTCTTAAAGCATCATCCTCATCATGAGATGAGTGAGAAGAGTTATGCTTTGTAGAAGGATTGGAATCATGGGTGATCAAATTGTCATCTAGGGCCCTAAGGAAAGAAGAGGAAGACTCGGGATCAAAGGAACCCATAAGTCTGCAAATTCTTCTAACCAAGATATTATAAGTAGGACTAGAGGTAGTAAAGCTCATACACCAATGCAATGCAAATGAACTAATTTAGGAAAATGTAAATGTAAGAACATAAAAGAAGGCTAATCTAATATGCATGCAAGATATAACATGAAATGTAAATCTAACACCACAAAAGAAAGAGTTGTCATAAGCGGGTTCACCAAAATGTAAAGAATAAAAAATGATGCAAAGGGGAAGGTAAGATTCTCCTCCTAGCCCCAAATTTACAAAGGAAATATCCAAATTGATTAACCACAATAAAATGGTCAATGCACAAATGAATCAATCGATTAGAAATAAGAAGAAAGAGGAAAACCTTACATTCCTGGTTAATGAGGATGGGGTGTAGAAGAGTGTGTAATAGATCTAAAATGATTAAAACCTTAATTGAAATGAATTGAAGATAAATACTAACCTCAAAGTATAGCAGATCTAGTCCAAATTGTTGTTTTTAGATGTTTGTACTAAGTTTCTAGAGATTCTGCAACCGTATCTGGAACAGAAACACAAAGATGGAGAAAACATAGAAATATTTTCCTTTTCTGCTTTGGGTTGACCTTGACCCAAATGTATTTTTACATTGACCCCTTTGTGTCGACCTTGACCTGTGCTTCTTCGATGGAAATTCTGTTCGCAAAGCCTGAAATTTTACCGAAAAGGGTATCCAAATATGCTCTGTAATTCGCTATTCTATAGCTATTCCTGCAATAAAAATAGTTTTTTTTTGGGGGGGGGAGGGGTTTGCCTTGGTCAAACCCTAGTTTTGGAATTAACCTTATAATAGAATTGAAATTGCAGTAATAAAAAAGGTAAATAGAACAATTCACCTTGCTTATGTTGAAACCCTTGTGACAGATTTGACTCCTTGGATCCACAAGTATAGATGCTCCAAATGGATGTATAATGTAGGATGTATAATGTAGGATGTGGGATGTAGGATGTCTCAAATCAATTTCCTTTAGATCTTCAACACCAATATTGAATGTATATTGGAATAGGAAGAAGCTTGAATGGATATGGATGGAGAAATCTTAAACAAGAGGGCTTCATAGAGCTTGAATCCTTCAATGGCTACCAATGGATCTCCTTGATGAATTGAATGCTTTAATGCTTACATGCTTGAATGTAGATGATCACTTCAATAGATTATGTGTAGATGTTCATGTGTGTGGATGATATTGCTTCTTAGAGAAAATGAGAGGAGAAGGATTCCTTATATACAAGTCTAGGCAAGAAACTTCTAGAGAGGCCAACATAGGAGAATTAAATTCCAATTAGGCCTATACCCCTAGAAGTGGACCTATAATAAATATATTTTTAAGAGTCGTTACTTTGGAGTCCAAAATAGTCGACCTAGAAGCGGGAAACATTTCTTTCTAAACCCCGACATCCGGAGATCTCTGGAATTTAAAATTTGGACCCTGGGTCAGGGTCAAGGTCGACCCTGACCTAGGTCAAGGTCAAGGTCGACCTTGACTTGGGTTAGGGTCAAGTTCAACCTTGACTCAGAAGGTCAATCTTGACCCTGGGGTCAAGAACCTCAAGATTTCAAAGTAGGATACCAGAAATAGGTAGGAGAAAGGTGGAAAACATGGCAGAATAGGGAAAAAATTAGGTCCATGTCAAAGACCCATTCAAGGTGTTTGACATGACCCCAAACCACCTACTTGGAGGGATAAACCAGTCTTGAAGGGAAGTACTTCCATTTCTGATGATACACCTACTTATGTGCACATTCTTCTACTTTTAGAACTTTTTCCCCTCTGTCGCTAATGTCACTTGGGACACTACCCGACCAATAACTGCACAAATTAGTCAATTCATAAAGTCACTAGGGGATAATTTCACATCTGTAATGGATGCATAATTCACTGCCTTCAAGGACAAAATGTAGAAGATAATGAGAATCCTTGCACAACTGGTTGAATAGTATAAAGATGACATATGTTTCATAGTGGACACCGACACCACTTTAATCAAACCATTTGTACCGAGAACAACATGGTTTCCACCATTGGATTATGAGATCAACATTGATCAAGCTAAAAATTCTATTGAAGCATTATTGAATGAACCAATGGACAAATCATTGAGAATATTTGGCACGTATGAGGAAGCTAAGGCTAGAATCAAAACTGGCCTAGTAGTGAAGAAGATAGACCGAAAGAAGAATAAAATCATAAATACTCTTCACAAGAAACTTTTTCTAGATGAAGAAGAATTTGAACAAGATGCCATCGAGGGACAATCACCTGTTGGTGAAGGAAAAGATTCAAGTGACTCTGAGTCAACTGAATCTGATGTACCACCAACAAAGAAACCAAGAACTACTGATGCATCGAGAACTAGGAGTCAGACTACAAAAGATGCAGACTCACCACTGGTAAAGTAAGGTATAGTGAGGACTTATAAGAGAAAGCCTCAAACTGGGAAAATAGAACCTAGACAAAGAAGGAGATATATTCAAGGAAAAGAAGGTAAGGAAGATATTGAACAGGATGAGAAAGAACAAGGACTCCAAACTGAAAAACTCAAAGTTCCTAAATAGTTGATGAAGCTATTGAGTCAATCATCAAAATAGGTAGCATATCAAATCAAAAGATAAGACAATGGCTAACCTTGTCTCCCAGAGATCATAATAAGATAGAAGAAGCCATCATTAAGGTAATGAGTGCATATAAGTATGTACCAATACAGTTCAACAAGAGTATGCCATAAGAGCTAAATGACAGAATATCACCGAGGTGGACTTATGCACTGCATATAGAGAAAAAGATAAGGGAAAGATCTCTATTCACACTCATGCCACCTAAGTCAATAGTTGAAGAAATTGATTCAACAATGAAAGAGCATTCAAAGAAATTTTTAGTTAAGATGAGAGCATGTAAAGTACTAGAGGGTAGATTAAAAGAGCTTGACAAAGAAAGCAATGAGACTTGGAATAAAATATTCAATGCCCCCAAGTAGGTACTGGCTCTTACCGAGAAACCTCACTATGGAGAGAAAGAGGCCACACCGAGCCTTGAACATATCTTCATCAATGACACTAAGGATGTCACTCCAGTTGGTTTGACAACAACAACAAGCAAGGCCACATACCTCACATATTAAAATCATTAGGGGAAACACCAGACATCACAATAAAATATATAACTCAGATTGATTATGATGATGATCCCAAAAGTGATGAAGATGTAACTGATGCCACCGAGCAAGAAAATGAAAATGATACAATGGATTTTGCATAGGTAAATGTACCAGGTCACATGCCCTTATTGATACAAGCTATCCATATCATTATTGAAGAAAAGGAGAAGACACGTGATGCAAGCATACCAGAAGAAAAGGGTGAAGAACATGTGAAGCAGCAAGATACAAATGAGAAACAAAAGGATACAAATGAAGAGCAGAAAGATACAAGTGGAGAGGAAAAATAGAGTGATTCCACCGATAAGAAAACTGACAAAGAAAAGGTTATAGATAAAGATAAGGTTGAGGAAAATATGTCTACTACCGACCGACAGGTTCATACTAAGCAACAAAAAAAAGGTACCACACCTCCCACACAATCACCAAAAGAAAAAGAGACAGAGAAGGAACTTGCAATAGTTCTTCATTCCCCTACTTCCAGTACTATTTCAAAGAAGAAGAAGAAGAAGAAGAAGAGAAAAGCTCTGGTCACACTTGATGAAATCATAGATATACCTGACTATGATCCAAGGACACTGGATCTCGAGTCCCTGACCAAGTATGGTGAACTTTGCAAGAGGAAGGCTATACAGGACAAGCTCAAGAAGGAGCACAAGAACTCATAAGTCTTGGATATCACAAAATAAATACTATTAAAGATAGTACCTGAAACTAAAATTGATCAAAATGCTCCAATACTTGATCAATTAGCAGTACTCATTGATGCCATTACATCACATAATGTAGATGCAGACAAGTTCATTAAGGAACGTGCTGAGGAGAAGAGTTAATACAATTTAACCGAGAATATCAGCAAAGAAGTGGCAGAAAATAAGGTAAAAAAATTTCTAAATTAGTAACTACAATAGAACCCATTATATCAGAAGTAGTTAACATAGTTCAAAATTTGTGCACAATAGAGCATTTCACTACTAAGCATAGTGAAAAGATAGCTAAGATAGATGAAGATCTTAAGGCTAGTGCACAAAGTCTCACAACTGAAGAAAATGCATTCCAATTGCATTATGATAAGATTGTAGAGTCAAAAAGGTTGAGACTGGAACTACAAAAGGATGAAAGAAGAATCCAAGATGAGGTAACCGAGCTCCAAGCTATGTTACTCCCAAATATCACACTGTTGTTGAAACACATGACTTCGGCAAAAGCATTGATTGCCACCCCAGAGATGTTTGTTACCGAGAGTATATATGACATGCACGCTAGACTCACATTGGAATACATGACCCTAGAACACCTTCAAGAGAAATGGGAGAAGATAATGGTAGAGATTCAAAACTCCCATGCCCACATACTTCACAAGCTGTAAGTATTACACCTTTGTCACTATTTTTTTTAGAAGGGGGAAATTATATGTATAAGGGGGAAATATATATGTAAAGGGGGAATATATATGTATAACATGTCAAAAGGGGAAAACATGTCAAAGGAAAAAGAGAGAAATACATGAAGGAGAAACATGTACATACACCATACTGAGGCATGCACATAGGGGGGTTCATTGACAAGGTATACATTTGGTGTAGATACTGAACATTTCAGTTTGCACATATCAGTTTTTGATATTAATGCCAAAGGGGGAGATTGATAATCCTAAAGTATCATATTTGTCATTAGTATACAAGGAAACATTTTTTGGACTGACGATTTTCATGATTACTGAGTGACAAAATTCAGTCAAGCACAATGGACATCAAAACAGTCAAGTGCCGAGGACACCGAAAATAGACAAGTGCAATGGTCACCAAAAATATTAGTGCAATGAACACCAAAATCAATGAACACCGATAAGCACTATCATCGACAGAAAGTTCAAAGAGTAAACCAACAACATAGTTTGCAAAGGAACCTAAGAGAAGTATGTCTACAAAGACATCAACGAGCACCAGTCTAACCGAGATACAGTTTTATTCCCGAGAAAAGCGGATCTAAGACAACACGTCAGATAAAGCACTTTAGTTTTAATTTAGCTTTATGCTTAGCTTTAAAACCATTTCTTGAGGATCAAGTAAAACATATGTAATTGTTTTAATTAGTTTAACTGGTTGTAAACATGTAGACTAGAAGATCAAGGTCAAGTTGTAAACCTGTGATCATAGAGATTTTATTGTAAAGCGTGGAACCTAAATAGGTCAATACATTGTATAAATAGATGTATAATCAATCAGAATACGATGTGATGATGATTGTAACCGTAACAGACATATATGGATTAGATAGAGAATTTCATGCAGAAGAACAGAGAAAGATGAATTCAGTTATGAAGAACAAGATTCAAGACTATTGAGAAGAACAGAGCTAATAAACAATCATTATAGGTGATACATATATATTGTAAACTTAAAAGGATCTGTATTCAGCAATTCAAGATTGCATACTATCAGGTCATCAAGTATTTTTTAATAATCTCTAACAATTGTAGAAAATAGAAGAAATTCTTTAAGAAGGTGGACTTAACAGTCTTATTGTAAATCTCTTAACTGAGTGCACACTTAACAGTGTTGCTAAATCTCTTAAGCGAGTAGACTTAACAAGTCTAACATGTTACTCCTAACAGGGTAAGATCATCAGAAGTGATCACACTTGTAGCCTTAACTAGCACCTTCCATTCTGCAGATAGTGAAGCTTTGTGGGTCTCACCCCCACCGTAATTTTTACCTTCTAACAGGGGTTTTCTGCATTACCAATTCTTGTGTTATGTGTAACTAAGTTTCATGAATGTTTCTATGAATTTTTACATGCAATTACATTTATGTTATCATATTACATGCATAAGATAGAAAATAAATATGGTTGGTAATACAAGAAATGATTATTAAGGCTTAAAGGTTAATTGATATGAAAAAATTTTAAGGGTACTGATTCACCCCTCCCCTCTCAGTACACACCATTCCATTATTCCAACAAGGAGGGGATATGAATGGATTGGAATAGAAGATAAATGAATTGGATAGAATTGAATATGGGAGATGGATGAAGGATAAGAAAGATTAGGACCAATGACAAGGGAGAACCAAAGAATGGTGAAGACAGAGAGATGGCTTGGATAGGAGATATATGAACAGAATGGATTGATAGGTAATATTGAATGGATGGATACACAATGTGGGATGAAAGGATGGAGATTCAAGAAATATGTGGAAAAGGAGTGAAATGCCCCACACTAGTAGTAGGAAAATGAAGGATGGAAAGATGGAGAATAAAGGATGCATGAAATGAAAGGATTGTATATAAGGGATGTGAGTGGAGGGAATAAATGGATTAGGAAACAAGGACTATGTTGCAAAGGGAGCCCTCATACTAGAGGTGGGAGGAGGAAGCGTGGAGAGATGGAGGATAGAGGCTATGTGAGATGGATGGATAGTGTATAAATGAGGTGTATGGAGGGGATAAAGACTTGTATTTTCTAAAGCATGTATGTATGTTTAAGTGCCTTTAGTTGTTTTAAGCAAGAACAAGGACATGAAGTGACATGAAATTGGATAAGGGGTATAAGATGGAGGATATGAATAAGATAGTGGATATGATAAGGAGGATATGAATGGAATAGGATAATGGATAATATAGGGAGGAAATGCATGGGATAAGCAAGATCAAAGACATGGGAAGGAGGATGGACTGATATAGGATTATGAATGGTGGATGAATAATGACTAAGTAACATGAAGAATGTGGATGGAGGAAATGGATAGGATGTCAAGATCAAAAATAGTGGATGAATAGTGAATGAGGAACATGGTAGGTGTATATGGATAGAAAAAATGGATGTGATAGTCAAGATTAAAGATGGGAAAAGGGGGATGTATGGGTAAGGCGATGGATAGTGGATGCATGGTAGAATGGTATGGATGGAGCTTTCCCCCAAGTGTAGAGTGCAAGGGGATGATGATATATGAGTGGATTTGGAAGATAATGAATACATGATAAGGAAGATGGCAAAGGGACTCAAGCATCTAGTTTCATGGATGGTATACCTTGATATGTCCACTTTTTTTTTTGTATCATCAAGGTTCCTGTTTGCCAGGATTTCACCAAGATGATGATTTTTTTAGGACATTATATATATATATATATATATATATATATATATATATATTGTACCATGACATTTTATTGTACCATGACATTTTAGATATATGCTCATATATGCTTGTGGGATTGTATGAACAGATGGGGGATATGGAGGGGGGATAAGGGTTTATGCATAAGTTTGGCTTAATGGGATGGAAGGATGGGGAAGGATTGGTGGGTAATGGATGGAAGGTTGGAAGTCTAGTGAATAAATAGATGAATGATTTGGAAAGATCATCATTGGTGCACACCTTGAAGGGAAATGTAGTATTGGAGGAGTAGAGTGTGAAGGAGATGGAAGAGAAGATGTGGATTTGGGTATGTAAGGACCCAAAATGGATTTAGAAAATGGAGGATGTTTAAATGGAGGATTAAAGGACTTGTGAGTAGAGAAAGATATTGGATTAACAAGTTTGGATGTCAAGTTTTATTTTTCTTTGATATGAATTGCTTCAATGAGTATCTTTGGAATCCACATGAATTTATTTTTCTTTTTGGGCCTTTGTGGCCGTTTAAGTTTTTCTTTCGTTTGGATCATATTTTTATTTTCTTGATCGTGTCTTTTATATGAAACATGTTGATCCTTGAATTTTTGTGGATTTGTGGCTTTCTGCATTTTAGCTTTGGCATCCAATTTTCTTCCATTAGACATGGTATGGTTTTACAAGCATAGATGGTGTGGAGATTTTATGGATGGAATAATGAAGGGTAAATGTTGTAGGGAATTCAAGGATGTGTGCCTTTGTTGATCTTGCTTTGGTATTTGAGCTGATGTGATGGTGGACTTGGATATGGGGGTGGAGGTATGTAAGGACCCAAAATGGATGGAAGGTAGGAAGGATTTGGTTTTTGGACATAAGGACCCAAAATGGATGTGGATGAGGAATGGATGGTGTTTGGAACATAAAGGCCCAAAATGGATTTGGAAAATGGATGATGGGGATATTTGAATGGAGGGGTAGAAGGTTTTCCACCATCTTGAGACATCCTTTTTCCAAGGGAAATCTTATTATTTTGAACACAAGATGCGACTCCATGTGATGGGATGATAGGCTGTTGAAGGAAGCCATGTTGGATAAAGGTAGAGGAACCAAGCTTAGATGTATGAGGTTTATGGGTGGATTAGATAGGTGCGATGAGATTTTGTGGAGGATTAGGATCATGACATGAAGTTAAAGGGGTACTTTGATCTTTACTTTAGGGAGGATTATGTGGTGGAATGAAAGGGGTGATGGGATCATGGGATGGAAGGTGATCATGCAATGGAGTTGGGGGGATGGAATCATGAGATGGAATAAATTTATATTGACATGGAGGGTAATTATTAGGGGATGAAATGCAAGAGATGTCTTGATCTTGATTAGGGATGGGATCACAAGGGGGTTCTTGAGATGGAAGGATGGAATCTTCAAATGGAAAGGTGTAAGAAATATCTTGCTCTAGATTAGGAATAGGATCATGAGTTGAACTGAGAAAGGCAAGGGGATCTTGGTATGGAAGGCTAGAATCTTCACCTGGAGGGGTATAAAAATGTGGAGAGGGATAATGAAATGAGGGAATGCTTAGATCTAGAGGAGAGGAATCCATGTTTGCATGCTTTGGAATAGGGTCTTGATGTTTTATGACTTGTGGGGTGGTGTGATGGATGCAGTGGAAGCTTTAAGTTTGATAGAATGGAGAGATGGAAGATACATGCCTGCGGTAGATGGAGTGATGGAAGACTCATGAGGCTTATGAGATTGAGGTATGTCTTGATTTGGAAGGGATGGAAATGGCTTCGTGAATTGGGGTGATTGCACAACTTGATGTGGGGATTTATAGTTTTCTGCTAGTCCTTGGATCCAGTCAATGGAAAAGGTAGTGTGGGATGGGGATGATGTAGGATTTGGAGGATTAGGATCGTATGGAGGTATATGATTAGATGGAGGGAAATGTTTTTCATTTTTTATATGGAGGAAATTTTTTTGAAGTTCTTGGATTTCTTGGGCAAGGTGACTATGGAGGGAATCATGTGTTGGTGAGGAATAATGAGATGGATTTCCCTAATCAAGGTAGAGGAAGGATAAGAAATTATAGATGAATTGGGATTGAATATGGTGTGTTGAGGATTGATCTGGTAGGTGGGTTGGATTGGAGGTATGGTTTGAGGAGTAGGGTTTAGTACGTTAAAGTCCTCAACCTTTTTGTGAAACCAATTCATATTCATGATGATCAAATGAGGGGTTTTGGAATTGGTTTAGAATATGATGAGGATGAATATTTAGATTAAGAGTGGATGAAGTGAAAGATTTGAGGATGGATGAAATATGAACTTAGGAATTAGGAGCAAGATTGGAGTTTGTTTTGATTAAAGAGCGCATGGCCTCAAGGATTTTGATTTGATTGATTGTGATTGAATGGATATGAGGGAAGGGCCTCAAGGTTGGATTTGATTTGATTTGGATTTGGATTTAGATTTAAAGGTTTGAGACAAACCTAGGTGAAACAAGACCCTATGATGGTGCAAACAAAAGATTTATTTGGATGATGATATCTTCTTCTACTTGGAGATAGACTGATAATCCCAAGAAAAATAGGATATGACTAAGAGAATTAACTACTTGAGACAGAATGATGTTCTCAAAGAAATATGATTCAAATAGATTCTTTCTAATGATGAGGGTTTATGCAATACTTTGATAAATATTTCAACCTAAGATTTGAAATGAAAATCTTGATGAAGGTTTGAAAGATGAAGTTTGATTTGATGTGGGTTAATCTTGACTACAGTTGGATGTGGGTTAATCAAGATATCTGGGATTAAAACACAAGGATTATGATGGTGCTCCTAAGCCAAAAGTAGAATATTTTATGAAAATTGGAATTAGAAGGTGATGTGAATGAAGATTTTGAAGTAAGAATGGATGAACTTTGAAAGATGGATGGGGGATGTTTGAAGATAAGGGAATAATTAATGTGTACTTGGTTTTGGATGAAGAGGAAGATGAATTAGATTAGGATTGGATAGAATGATATGAGGTTGACAAGTGGATTGGATTAGAAGAATGATGATTGGATTAGGTTGGAGGAAGATGAATGATTATATTGGATTAAGAAAGAGGATGTTGACGTGGATTGGAGGGATGATTAGGTTGAGGATTAGGAAGATTGTGGATATTTAGGATGGAATGATTAGAAGGATTGAGAAGAATAAAAATTGGAAGAGGTGATTAGGATAAGATGTATGATGATGATGAAGAAGTGGGTTGAGGTGGAGATGACAATGTAGGATTCTGACTGATTTTGGACTTTTTAGGTCAATTTGTTCATTGGAAAGAACTTATTTTCAATGTACATCAAAGGCATTGACTATGCTAAGTATACCTTGACTCAAATTTTGGGCATAACTAACAGTTATTGAAGACACATGTTTGAAAATAGTCCTGGAAGGGACAAAGCAACCTTGTAGGAGACAAGCAATTGTGACTTTGGGGAATTTTGATAAAATTTTGAATTTTGTTGTGTATGTTCAAGTGACTCTTTCAAGCCACTTATGTTTTTATGTGGTTTAACACAACAAAGATAGTACAAATAGTAGCTACCTTAAGGAATTGGCTTCGCATGAAATATTATAGGCCCATTGCTTGGTAGTCCTTTGGCTCACACAACAGTGTCACCCTTGGAAGGGCGCCCATGTTTTTGCCTTTTGTCAGGTATTGTTATCATGCTACAAAGATATATTTCACAATACAATACCCTGGGACACGTATGATGGGAACCTTGGGGGGAGAATCTTCCCTCCCCTTTCAGTATAATAAGTCACTGTTCGAAGGTGAATCAGGTAGGCTACTAATTAACAATTGCTAGTAAGATCTGTGGTGTCCCCCCAATCATTTTGTACACATGTGAGACATTTAAGTCTCTAGTGGACCACGTCATCTCCTTAGGAACTATTCACACAATCTGAACTATCATCCACACAACACGCCTGAGCTTGGTGGGATTGAGACAAGTTTTTGTTCAGTGTCTCATTTCTATACTGGTCGGGGTATTTACCAGTTTAAGGTCATTCTCTAAAGGGGAAATACACCCTATAGAGAGGCCTCTCTAGAAGCTACATTAAGCTAAACTTTCTCTTCACCCAAGTTCCATGAAGGTGAGGGGAGAGGATACAACAATAGTTTAATCATAGCATCACGTAAACTAAGAGATCTATCTAATGACAAATAGATCAAAATAAGTGTTGAAAAATACTTCTTCGAACACACCAAGAGAAATTTATTTTCCAAACTCAACCTAATTAGAAAAACTAAGTGTTTCCTACCTAAGCAAAAGATATAATAGTATGGTTAAGCATACAAGTTAAATTTATTTTCCACACATCAAGAAGGAAAACATGTAAGAAAGATTTGATTGTTTTGCCTTAAGTCATTCAAGATTTTGTGAGGTTCATTCCCTTATGCATTCAAAATTAGATGTGGTTAATTCATTTAAGCAACATGCATTCAAAGAATAGTGTTTAAAGCTTATAAGCTCATTCCCAAAATCCATTAAAATCTAAGGAAACCTACATGAAAAATATTATTAATCTTAAAGTCTTCAATCCTGAAATGCTGCAAAAAGGCAAACAGATTAGTAACACTTGAAATCAATAAATAAATAAATATCTTTTGTGACAAGGTGGATACATAAGGTTACAATCAATAGTCCACTAGAATCATGCAAGAGACAATATGTTGATTCCTGAAATTTGACTAAGTCTAAAATTTCTTAAAAACCCTCAAAAATTAGAATCTACATCTTAACTCCTATGAAGTTGAAACCACTCTCAAACATCCTAAAATTGGTCTAAATGATACATAAGAGTTCTTAAGAAATCATTTAATAAATACCCATCTCTTAGAACTAGTTTAAAATGCAAGAAATGCAGAGACAACAATGATAGGTCACATACAGTCGATTAAGAGCGCAGACACCGATCTACGTAGATGATAGATTTCTGTACAAATGACAGTTTTTAAGCGCAGATGGTTGTTCTACACAGAAGACAGTTTTTAAGTGCAGACGACCATTCCAGGGTGGAGACGAAACTATGTGACGGTTTCCAGAATGCAACAAAAAAATGTGGAAATTTCAAAATATTTTAAATTTTAAGGGACGTTGGTCCCACCAAGCATGCCAAAATTTGTATGTTGAAAACCTACCTTTTGGGATCAGTGATCACGCTTAGACATGCAAACATTAGAGCATATGAATCCTATTAACATATCAAAAGCACAATCAAAACAAAGCTTCCACCTTAACCTATGATGATCCAAACAAGTGCACCCAAGCCTTGTTGATTTTCTCTTAGAAAGGAATGTGGGTGTGCTCTCCCAACACAATAAACTAAATCTCACTATGATTGGCTAGTGATTAAAATGAAAACTAATGAGTATAGCAAAGATCTCAAGAACAAGTATGAGGAACTTGTCTCGAGTCTTCACCAAGATGATGATGCAAATGTAAAAACTAAGCTAAAATATTATGCATAACCAAGAGAAGTTAAGATACATTTACATTATCCTAACATGTAATATCTAGATGTTTCAAACTTGAAATGAACTAAAATGCTAAATGCTTAAAGAAATCTAGAGCTAAACTAGCATGATAACAATGAAAAAAAAAAAGATGTCTTTGATGTTGGCAAGAGCTCTATTTATATATTTTTTGAGGGAAAGGAAGGGCTTGGATGAGGTGGAGCACATGTGGCATCCACATAGATGCCACATGGAGGACACATGGGAAAAATGACATGTCATGCAAAAGTCAAACTCAAGCCTTTAAGGTTTGAGTGGCTCAAGGTTGTTCACACATGTGTGAGAAAACCTTGGAGAAAGGAGTGGGGGACAAAATGGTGGCTACATTTAAGGAAGTTGGGTGGCTTCCTTGGGATGGGTTGCTCACACATGTGTAAGCAACTCATTAGCACTAAAAAGGTGTACATTCAGCTTTTTAGTCTAATAAGTGGGATTAATTAGCAAATAGCTTTATTAGGGTGAGTGTGATGGGTGGTATGGTAGGTTTCTAGGTAGGAATTAAGACTAACTTAAATTAAATTTAAATTAATCAAAGTTTAGAAGATTGTTAGAAAAGGTGAGGAATAAATAAATTAAAATTTATTTAAAAGGGGATTTATGGAGGCCATGTATTAAATAAAATTTAATACATTAGAAAGGGGGATATTATTTAAATTAAATTTAAATACTATAAAAGGTGAATCATATTTAATTAAATAGATAGAATAATATAGCAAATATAATTAATTAATTAAAATTAACTATAATGTAACAGAGATATTAATTAAATTAATACAAAGACATTTTTAGACATCTAATCCATTCTTGGTTCCCCAAGCTCGGGGGTGGCCTTGTAAAGGCATGGGTTGGGAGGTAAGCCTCCATGGTCAACCTATTTGTATTCTTGCAAGTTTTGGGATTGGATTCGTAATGAAGGAAAGCTTGGAAAATAGGGAATTTGTGTTTGGAGTACATTGTGTAAATGTAGAAATCATGTGGAAAAGTCCATGTTTCAAGCCTTGTATCAAAAAGATATATATATATATATATA
>MU227649.1:1356513-1385580 GCA_018584345.1 Thuja plicata | reverse complement strand
CACTCAAAAAAAAATGTATTCACCTTGTTGCACATGTACATATATGCATATATATTTAATTTTATTATTCATTTGATACATTATCTTACTATTTTCATCTTGTTGATTATATATATCTCTGTGTGTGTGTGTGTGTGTGTGTGTGTGTGTTTCTACAACATCACTTTCATCCTCCATCCATGGAAGCCAATCTATGAAACCATAAAATAAAATAAAACATCAAATTTGGAGGCTAGGGTTTGAAGGCTTAATAAAGAAATGAATTTAGGGCTTTCAAATTTGAACTTCATATTTAATTCCCCAACCCTAATTTCAAATTAGGGTTAGGGCTAACCTAAAGAAAGTTAGTTGGACATTTTTTAATTAATATTTTATTCATGTATAGTTTTCTTGCTTTTAAATTCGAATTTAAGGGAATATATTTTTAGTGGGATGTCTTTTTCATAGTGGTTAATTAATTTTTTTTAATTGTGAAAGTGAATTATTAAGTTTAAGTTTATTAAGAGGGAGGAATTATTTTAAATAGATGTAAATTAAAATTTTAAATAAGATGTAAGTTTTCAATTAGACTTTTGGAGGGATATTCATTTAAGTAAATATTTACCCTTGATGAAAATGTTTTTTTTTTAAATTAAATCTATTGAATTAATAATTGATGGGTGAATCTTTCAAGAATCAATGTTGAGATGGTAATTTAGCAAATAATTAAGTGGTTTTATAAATTTAAGCTTTGGGTAACCTTATTAATTTACAAATTAAAATATGGTAATGAAATTGAATTAAATGCAATTTTTCTATTATAAGTTAAATATTAATAATATTTTGATAATTAAGTAACGAAATTTTTTATAGTGACCATGGATTGGCTATTAGATAATTTATGAAGCAAATTAAGGTGAATTGGATAAATAAATGAAAAACAAAATTAAAGAGCTACACATGTAAGTTAGATTGAAATTAAACTAGGGGTGAATATTAGAGATAATGTAAGTTGGAACCTATTGTTCCCATTTTTAGTCTAAATTAATGAATTTAATTTTTGTTGAAATAGAGGATAAAATGATTATTCTTTTATTAATTAATTTAAGGGAGGAAATTTTGAATTAATCTATATGGGGTTTATTAAATTAGACTATTAATAACCTTAGTAACCAAGAAAGGTTTAGACCTTGCATCAGTTAAGATTTAATAAATTGTTTTTGATTGCGCAACATTAGTTATCGATTTAAATAAAGCCTAATGTACCCTCACTTGACAATGCAACCTGGAGGATTCATTAGGGGTTAACATGATTTGAGTTATTTAAATGTAATTAAATAATTGGAACGACCTTATTAATTAAATACTATTGATTTCTCTTAACCCTTACTAATAAGTTAATTATATTTCCCAACCTCACAAAGTTATGTTTAGTTTAGAATTGAAAACTGGTTGAACAAGTTAGAAAACCTAAGCGGATTTAATCTATCAAGGGACGTTGACAAGCCATCGCTTGTCATGATTCCCCTTGAGGATCAACTCATTTTAACATTTGGATAGGTAACCTGGTAAACATTGGTGTATATCACCACAACAACTTGTACTTGTAGTAAAATTTTAGTTTTAAAAAAATGTTGGTGTGTTTTGTCCTTCAATTTTGGGCATGATAGTAATCACCCCCTATATCATTGCTTCCCTTTTTATATTATTCATTTTGGTGAACTTGACTCATAACATTTCCATTCTAATTTAGTGTCTAGATCTCATTTATATGCATTACACTAGTTAATATTTACTAAATTAGATCTTCATGTTTGACTTGATGGTTAGATGTTCTTTTCATTAAAGGTGCAATTGTGCTTAGTTAATTAATGTTTACATATCTCTTTCAAAGTTCATATTTACATTAGATATATCTATCTTTCATTTTTTATGCATGAGTTTTATTACATTACGTCCTACCTATAGCTTTCGAGTTAGGAGAAGTTGTAGAAATATGGGTTCCTTTGATCCTGAGTCCTATTTATTTCTTATAAATCTTAATGAGACTAATGTGCTTACTAATGGCATTTATCCTATTGTTCAAAACAAATTTTCCCACTCTTCTCATGATGAATATGAGACCTTAAGAGTTCCCTCTATGAAAGTGCAAACACTTTCCCATGACTTTGAAAAAATTGAGCAATGGTTAGGACAAGAGAACTCCAATCTCAAGATCATCTCCATAGTAGAGTGTTGAAGGAAGATAATTCATAATGATGAATATGGTGTTAACATCTTGCATAGTATCTCTCATCTTAGTAATAAAAATATCAAGCCTATTAGATATTGTGCCTAAGAATTAGGTTTTATTCCACCTACCACTAGTGTTGAGACCTTTATTCTTAGTAATACCTCTATTCTTAGTGTGTTTACTTATGCTCCACTTCTCATAACCACTTCCATTCAAAGCATTAATCATACACATGTTATAATTCCTAATTATATTGTTCCTCCTTCAAATGTTTCATTTGTGTCCTTACCTTCGTCTAGGCCCACTTACAATAGTGGTCCATTTTCATATTCTTTTGTTTCTCATAATGGTCCAATCTTTCACACATATCTCGTACCACTCTTTCTACTGAATCTAATATCAATGTCTTGGCTCAAATTGTTTCATCTTTGCAACAAAAAATTGCATCCATGCCCCAATCCAAGTTTAACATTCCTATGTGTGACATTGGTAGTCCTTTTTCCTTAGATATTAACTATGTCTTTATCCCCTGATACCTAGAAATTCCTTATTTAGAGACTTGCAATGGTAAAGGTGATCCTTTGAATCAAGTTAAAACCTTTCAAACATTGTGTAGTGATTATTCTCATGATCATAGGTTCATGACTAAACTATTTACTAGAACCTTTCAACATAAATCCTTGCAATGGTATTGTTCTTTTCCTCCTTATTTCATTGACTCCTTTCAAAAACTTGCTAGTCCTTTCATTCAATAGTTTCAAAATAACATTGGTCCTAAATTTATTTGACTGATTTGATGCATTATAGAAAAGGTGTTAAAGAAAAAAAATTGATTTCATTGGTATATTTAAGCATTTGCATGTTCATATTTCTTATCTTGTGCCTCATATCGATGTACAATGTATTTTCATTGCTAATTTATAAAAAATAATTAGATATAAGATATTGCTTTCAAAATTTTCCTTTTTTACTCAATTATGTGCAATGCTTCATAATTATTAGCTTCAAGTGATTCAGTTTAAGGGCACCACTCCAATGGCTCTAGTTGATAAGAGTGATACAATATACCAATCAAATCAAATATTTCAAAAACCTAAGAACTTTATCAAGATCAATAATCCATCAAACAATGTGATGAGCTAGTGGCAGCAACATCTAAAGGTGTACCTCCTTTGTCATTTGTTTTTAGACCTTCTCCTAATTTTACACCTCTTTCTAAATATTTGCATAATGTGATGTTGAAGTTAATTAATGCTAATATTTTATAAATTCCTCCCATTAAACTGATTAACACATATGACGAGTTGAAATAATAGCTCCATTTTATCATTGTCTATATTGTTTTCTTTCTTTCATGTCATCGGGTTTGAAACTATAAAGGTTTTTGGGTTAGGTTGCTATATGTCTTTTTGATGTTTTAAGAAATATTTTCTATCATATACTTAAACCATCTTTTAAGTACCTTTTTGAATGATAAACCTTATAAATGAATTTGTCCATATGATTCAAAGATATTAATGATAATTGGGGTTTTTTAAATTTATTTTAACATGGAATGATATATTTCTATGTCTTTGTGCATTCTAATAGTATGATGTAAGAATATTTAAGAAGAAGAAGCAGTCAAACTTGTGCCTCAAGAGACTCGGTCGGTTGTGAACCAAGTCAAGATAGTTAAAGTGGAGAGAAACAATAAAAGAAGTTTTAACCACCTCATTAGTAGCTCGCGTGGACTAGATCAAGAAAGTCTTAATGAAGAGTCAATGTAGGAGAGTGGTTATCCTATATTCTCTCTTTATTACAGTTGAATGGTTGAATATTTCTTATTTTTTTTATATTTATCCTTTCTTGATATGTAATAATTGTATTCACCTATTATTTTGAGAGTGGATCAGTAGTTAGTTAGTAGTTTTCAGGTATAAATAAAGTGTTGGAACCTCTTTGAAAGTTAGATAGATAGCCAGACATATAGAAGATGTAATAGTTTACTTTCAGTACAAGATAAATTTTTCCTTCAATTGTTATGATGTGTCAAGTTCTCTTGATATGAATAAAGTAATGATGTTCTGATGATGCAGTCAAGGATAGTGGGAACTCAAGGAGTTCAAACCAATCCTTGCGGAAAGAGTTACACAATAGAAGCCAGAAAAATAAACAATGGATGAATGAAAAATCAACCTCCTTATTATCATATAATCAGTTACATGAGTCTACTGCAAGCAGTAATACATTTCAGGCATACATGCTTGATTGGAACCTTTGGTAGGTTATCTTTCTATATGATCTATGATCAAATGCATCTACATGAACCTTCTAAAGGTACTTTCATCTAATCTCTAGACCACATCTCTACAGGTACTATGGTTCTATTCTATTATGTCCATATGAGAAATTGATTACAAGATAATTTAAAGCCTTCACAAGCATTAGGTTGGCCCAAAAAGATTGCATTTCCAAATGAAAGTAAAATGTATTAAAACATATAGGTTAAGACCTAAATCATAAGGATCTTCTTCCAATGAATGGAACATGAATGATGATCCCTCAAGTAGGTCGGTAAAAAACATAACATCATCAAGAAATGAATTGTTAAGCTTTGGTGAATGGGAAATTCGCGCAATCAGAAAATACAAACTGGATGGAAAACATGAAGAAAAATATTGTCCCACCAAGAATCAGCAAGATCTCATGCATGAAGAATCCAAATAGAGTGAAAACCTAGGAAAAGGTTCCATAAGATGCCATGAACACGCTGGAAGGTTCGCAACTACAAAGGATCCAAATTAAATGATCACAGAAAGAAACTTAGAGAATGAACTAACAGGAAAATAGGAAAACTTTTTTGTTTGGTTGATGCAATATTACCAAGATCCCAAGATGCTTCTGCATCAAACACACATGGTTATTTGAAAAGTGAGTCTCTCACTTTGCAGGGGCCAAAGGAAAACCAAAATGGTCAACCTCAGCCTGAGAAATCCATGAAGAATAACCAACTGGTATGTCCTTCCACTTGACAAGAAACTCCATATATTTCTTACCTCTTGTACTTCACCCAACCCTGCTATCCAAAATATCCTTTATCTGATCCATCTACTTCCTAGGATATTGTTTTTCAACATACGATCCATCATTATTACTGAAATATTATTCATGAAACTCATACAAATTTTCAACATTGAATATAGCTGATATATCAATGTCCTCTGGTAACTCTACCTCATATAGATTTCCTGAATCAAATTTCCTCAAGATCTTACAAGGTCCAAACTTCCTCATTCTCAACTTGTTATAAGTCCCAACAGGAAATCTACCCTTCTGCAAGTACACCATGAATTCATCTCCTACCTTAAATTCCTTATGTATTTGCTTCATGTATGCTCTCTCCTTATACATTTGATTAATTTTCTCCAAATGTTGTCTAACTCCATGTAATGAATTCATAACCTTTAAAAATTATTCTCCTTTATCTCTCTTCTTAACATCGTGATTGATATCCCTCAATTATGCTACTCTTTTAGGATTAAAACTAGTAACTATCTCAAATGGTGTCTTCCCTGTGCTCCTATTTAATAAACTGTTATATGGAAATTCTAATTGATGCAAGACTAAATCCTAATTTCATGTCTTTTCCCCAACCAAATATCTTAACAGATTCCCTAAACTCTTGTTCACAGCCTCTATCTTCCCATCAGTTTGTGGATGAAAAGTAGAACTGTACTTCAAATTAGTCTTCATCTTCTTCCAAAGTGTTCTCCAAATATAACCATCAAAATTACTATCCATGTTTGATACTATGATTTAGTTAATCTATATAATCTCACAATTTCCTTGAAAAATATATTTGCTACATGCACTACATATGTATTCTTCTTACAAGGTATGAAATGTTCTATCTTAGAAAATATGTCTAAAACCATAAAAATTGAATCATAACCTCTCTCTTTTTTCTATGTAAACCAAGTACAAAATCCATACTGATATATTCCCAAGGTCTTTTTGATACTTTCAAAGGTGTATACAATCCCACATTCTAACTACTTCCTTTTGCAACTTGACACACTTTACAATGCTGAAGAAAATTTTGCACATCCTTTTGAAATTGCAGCCAAAATTAATTTTCACTTACCAAAGCTATTGTCTTATCAATGCCAAAATGCCTTGTCAATCCTCCACTATGTTTTTCCTTAATCAGATTGTCTCTCATAGAACTTCTAGGTATACACAACTAACTTCCTTTGAACAACATCTCATCTTGAATAAAATAATCCAACCACTTACTTTGGTCTGTAACAGTAGGTTCTCTACAATCTCTCTAAGGTTTGGTAAAGTCTGGATCATCCTCATACAATGCTTTTAATTCATCAAATCCCAATACTGCTATCTTCATTTCAGTCAACAACACCCTTCTTCTATGCAAAGCATCAGAAAATTTATTTGATACACCACCTTTATGTTTCAACACAAATGTATAACTCTATAAAAATTCAACAATCTCATATATCTCTAATTTAACCTACCTTGGTTGCTTATTTACTTCAATGCTTAATGATCAGTATATAGTACAAACTCCTGAAGCAACATGTAATGTCTCCATTTCTTCAATGCTTGTATTATTGCATAAAACTCATGATCATATACTAAATACCTTATTTTAGCATCATTTAACTTCTCATTGAAATAGGAAAAAGTTCTCCCTTCTTGACTCAAGACAACTCCAATTGCATTTCCACTAGCATCAAAATCTACTTGGAATGCCTTATTCAAATAAAGTAAAGCTAACATAGGTTGTTCTGTAACCTTCTCTTTCAGCAATTCAAAACTCTTTCATTCTCTATGTGTCCACTTGAATTATTTCCTATCTCTCCTAATGTTCTCAATCATCGGTCCACGGGATTGAACTGAAGTTTATAATGAACTTCTGATAAAAACTAGCCAACCCATGAAATGATCATACCTCTCCAACAATCTTCAGTGTAGGTCACTCAACAATTGCTTTCACTTTCTTAGGATCCATCTTCAATCCTTTAGCACATATCACAAATCTCAAATATACTAATTCATCTTTCATGAAAGTACACTTCTTGAGGTTTATTAGAAACTTATCTTCACTTAACCTCTGCAATACGTGTGAAACATGCATCAAATGCTCATTTTTTCTCTTACTAAAAATCAAGATATCATCCAAATACATAATGAAAACTTACCTAATAATTTCTTCAGGACTTCATTCAATAATCTCATGAAAGTACTTGGTGCATTATTCAATCCAAAAGGCATTACCAACCATTAATATAATCCTTCATTTTTCTTGAATATAATCTTCCACTCATCACCCTCTCTGATTCTGATACGATAATACCCACTCTTCAATTCTATCTTGGTGAAATATCTATCCCCGATCAAACAATCAATCCAACCATCCATCCTTGGTAAGTTAAATTAGTGTTTGATTGTGATATGGTTGATAGATCTTGAATCGGTGCACATCCTCAATTGTCCATATTTATTTGGTGCTAATACTATAGGTATTGCACATAGACTCAAACTTTCTCTGATTAAACCTTGTTGCAACAAATCTTGCACTTGCCTATTGAGTTCTTCATTTTTTGTTGGTTTCATCTGATATGTTTCTATGTTATGAAAAATAACTCCTGGTATCAAATCAATTCAATGGATAATACTCCTTATAGGTGGTAATCCATTAGGGACATTATCTGATATGATGTGTGCATACTCACTCAATAATCTAGTGATTTTTGTCAGATGTTCTTCTATATCTACAATATCCTTTTCCTTTTTGGGTACTAAAGAAAAAGCCTCATGTCATTTAGGATCTTCCTTCCATCCACCAAAAAAATTACTATAGTAGTACATACTTTACTCTTAAATGATTCCTTTAAGGGTAACAAATTCTGCTTCATTTCATTAGGAACAATGGTATACACATTATTTCTACCATCATGTATAGATTTCTTATCATACTACCATGGTCTACCCAACAAGATATGACACACATCCATTGGCATAATATCACATAAAACCTCACCATAATATTTCCCAATCTTGAACTTAACTAGGCATTGTTTGCTTACTAGAACTTAATGTTCATCTTGAATCCTCGTGATCTAATATGGTTTGGGCTGCTTTAATCTCTACAACTTAAACTTGCCAAAAAGATCCTCTAAAGAAAGATTATATGAACTATCACTATCTATCACAACTTTGAAAACCTTGTCTTTTACTTTGCATCTAGTTTGAAACTAATTATTCCTTTGTAACAGCTCCATATCTTTCTCTTCTTGGTATAGGGCTCTTTGAGTTATCAAGGTTTCTCCATCCTTTTATTGGTTATTTTTTACTAATCTAGTGGACTCTTCATCTATGAATTTTGTTTGCCTACTATTTTTTGCCTTCTTCTCATAGTTACCTTGTTTGCACTCAAAGGCTCAGTGTCCTATTTTGCCACATTTGAAACAAGTACCATTACACTTCTTTCTATCATAGCTAATCTATCCTTCATTACAATAGGAACTTCTATCATTTATTTGGTAGCGCTCACCATCCTTCACTTTTGACTCAACTTTTCCTTGATCAATAGAAGATCTACCCCCTCTAGAATTAGAACTAGATTTGCCTCTCTAAAACTTTCCTCATCTTCCTCTTTGCCTTTTTTCATGCCTTCTACTCAACTTTTCTTCAGACTTCAAATCCCAATTTGTAATATTCTTCCATACTCCTAATATGAATTAGACTAATTTCATCTTATATCAACACCCTTAAACCATTTATGTATCAAGAAACTTGTTTGACTTCATCATCTACATGCCCAGATCTAATGTTTAGCTTGTAAAAATACTCAGTATAACCGTTAACACTCAAGTCCCTATGCTTCAAGTTTTGTAACTTTCAAAATAGATTCACTTGGTAGTCTTTGGTAAAAAACTTATCCTTTAATTTATTCTCCATTCTATCCCAAGATTTGATCTTGTCTTTACCCCTTCTATGCCAATCTATTTGCAAGTGTTCCCACTATAAAGATGCACACCCTTTTAACTTGGGGCTAGAATATTTTACCTTCCTTTCCTCATTGGTCCCTTCATATTCAAAGTATTTTTCCATCTCTGTGATCTAATTTATCAATTCATCAGAATCTAGGTTACCATGATAGTCTGACGGATTGAAATGAGGTCTCTTGTTTATATTGGTTAAAGCCTTGATGAACCTCTCTTTCTCTTAATTCAACTTTGGTTGTTCTTCATTGTTCAATCCTTTCCTTACTTGATTGTTTTTGTCTAATTCTTCATCACTTGTATCTTCAATGTGTTGTCTTCTCCTCTGAGATGTTTCCACTGCTTCCAATCTAGCAGCAATTTGTCTCAACATATCTAAAATAACTAGATCTAAATTCCTTGCTCCACCTCTAGCATTTCTTTTAGCCATCTGCCCAATATTTAGAAACCGTAGGTCATATCCTCTCTTCTTCCACCCCACAAGGAAACCCTAGGTTGAAAACCTTCTCTCTAATACCACTTGATGTAGTCAAGGATAGTGGGAAATCAAGGAGTTCAAACCAATCCTTGCAGAAAGAGTTAAACAACATAATCCAACAAAATAAATAATGGATGAATGCAAAATCAACCTCCTTATTATCATATAATTAGTTACATGAGTCTAATGTAAGTAGTGATACATTCCAGGCATACAAGCCTGATTGGAACCTTCAATAGGTTATCTTTCTATATGATCTATAATCAAGTACAAGTACATGAACTTTCTAAAGGTACTTTCTCATGTCTGATCTCGAGACCATATCTCTACAAGTACTATGGTTCTATTATGTTCTGTCTATATAAGAAATCAATTACAAAATAATTTAAAGCCTTCACAAGCCAATGAGAAGAAAATTTATTACAACATATAGGTCAAGAGCTAAATCATAAGGATCTTCTTGCAATGAATGGAACATAAATCGTGATCCCTCAAGTAGGTCTCCCACAAACATAACATCATCGATAAATGAGTTTTTAAGCTTCATCGAATGGGAAAATCCTTTGCGCAATCGAAAAACACAAACTGGCCAAAAAACATCAAGAACAATAATGTTCTACCAAGAATCAACAAGATCTCATACACAAAGAATCCAAATAGAGCACAAACCTAGGAAAAGGGTCAACAGAATGCCATGAACACGTCAAAAGGTTCACAACTACAAAGAATCCAAATTGAATGACCATAGAAAGAAATACAAAGACTGAACTAACTGGAAAATATGAAACCAAATGTTTTTGGTTGATGTAAGATTGCCAAGATCCCAAGATGCTCCTGCATCATTTGATTTAATAAGGTGTTGAATATACTCACTCAAGGGGTCCCACTCGTTGAGTAATCCATTTTATTATGTATTTCAATTCTTGTTATTTATAGTTGTTGTTCAGATATATTTTTTCCTGCAGCCACTGGAAACAACTTCTAGTGATTGTTCCTACAACCAAAATAGGTAGAGTATTCTCATGCCTATCAAATTTTGAACTTAGTTGTTATTGCTTTCTTGTATTTAGTTTCAGTAGTTGAGTAAGTTGATTAACTTCATTTCCAAGCATTTACTTTTCAACATTTTTCCTTTCAAGTTGTAGAATAGAGTGGATTTTGTAGGGACTTAGTGCACATATAGTGTTGATTCATTTCAAGTTCACAACCTTGGGTTGAAAATCTAAATGATCCTTACCTATAAGAAAGATAACTACTCATCTAGGATGTCTAATCCATGAGTTGTGGTTTTGTATCCTAGTTATTTATCTATTTAGGAAGTGAAAACATTTTTGGCATCATTGTCGAGGATGGTGTCAAACTAAAGACCTATTATAGCCATGAGTTTTAGTTTTTTAAATAGTGTTGTCTTTAGATAGACTTCAGACTTAGTCAATGTTCAGTTATATTCCAATTCAAGTTTTTTTCAATTCATTTCAACCTACATGCATAGAGATATGGGAAGAGATGCCTTAGGAAGATTTCTACCTAATCCTAGTAACCAAGAAGAAGAAGATAATCCCTATATGCTAATGCCATTGCAAATTTATCCCCTCATTCCTCTTCCTCTTCCTCAGAAGAAGAGACAGTTGATCCAAATCCTTTTCCTGACATATTTTCTGATCTAAATATTCCTCCACTTGGGGAGCCACTTGCTCAAAATCAACCTGATAATCAACTTGCCTTGGTTCCCCATTAAAAAAGAGTTCATCCAAGGATGGAAATAACTAATCAGACAAAAAAATTTGAGTTCCCTATCACTTACCAAAATGATAACCATAACCTTAAAAATATTCCTGCTTCAGTCCTCCCTAAGTTCTATGGCTTGGTAAGAGAGGACTGAGACATATTCTTGTTTGAATTTGATATTAACTGTAGAAGTTATGACTACACCACATATGCTCATAGGCTTAACCTATTTCCTACTAATTTGAATGAGAATCAACATTAAGATGGTTTCTTAGTCTAGGAAGAGATGTTGTAAGAACTAATTGGGATGATATGAAATAAATGTTCCTTCAAAAGTAAAAAGAATATTGTACAAGAGAAAAAGGGAATAACATCTTTAGAATGAAACAAAAAGAAGATGAGAGTTTTGGGGACTATATTTAAAGATTCTTGTTTAGTCTGAAGAAGTCCCCACACCATGCACTTAATGAAGAGTCTCAAAAGTTTCTTTTTATAAGAGGGATATCAAGAGGTTGTATTGAATCTTTGGACTTAATGAACGGGGGAGATATCACTAAAGAAACTTGGGAGGATATCAAGAAAATATGCATGAATTAGTCTAGAGAAGTTGTCAAGGAGGGAAGAGGTTATCAAACTACTATGGGAAATTCAACTACTAGTGGAGTTTCAAGGATTGAAATCACACACCTGGTGTCAGATTTCAAGCAAGATATTATCAACAATATGGATACTCATTTGGATACAATTGAAGCCAAAAAAAAGCATGAGGAGGCAGAGGAAATTCTAGCAAAATATTTCTCTCACTGCAGACAGAAGAAGAAGGATTTTCAATGCAAGATGATCGCCAACATTGACACTCAACATAATCCATTGGATTTTTAACCCATCCATGTAGATGATGACTAAGTCTTCTAAATTTCTCAAAAAAATTCATGGGAACCAAGACAAGGTATTCCACCAAACCCATTATCTTTTTCCATTCCTTATATGAATTCATATTCACCTAGTAATAAGTGGCAACCTTCATACCCTCCAAATTTTGGAGCCCAACCACCTCAGTAGTGGAATAATCCTTAGAGTGTTTGGAAAAATGATCAAAATCATGCAACTTAGTGGAAGCCTCCTCACGAGAATTGGCAACAACCTCAAGGGAGTTGGCGACAACATCAAGGTTCATGGAGGCCACCTCAGGGTAATTGGAAACAAACAAAAAATTGGAGGGGAGGTCAGCAATGGCCAAACAAACCAGTTGGTTTCCTGCATCCACCTACACAATAGGTTATAATGCCACCTCCTACTATCATGTGCTACCACAAAAGCCTACTCAATTGCTTACACAACCTATACTGAATCCTAAAAATAAGCCTTAGTATAAACAACCAATTTATTTCGTTGATCCTAATCAATACCTTGCATATTCTCTTAACATAAGTGATATACATTTGAGGTCAGGGACTACTTTACCTAAACCTTCTCCACCAGTCATTATAGAACTATCTTCTTAATAAATGGAACAAATTGAGGTACTAAGCCATCCCATTGAGCCCAATATAGTGCAGTAGCCTCCATCTTCACAAATGCCTAATCAAACACCTCCATTTACTCAAAGGTTAGAAACAAAAGTTCCTAAGCTATAGGATAAACCTACCTTTGACCTGATAGATCAATTGAAGCATATCTATGTCAAGATACCCCTCTCTCAGGCCATTAAGGATGTCCCTATTTATAGTAAGTCTATAAAATAAGCTTGTTTGAAGAAGCCATGTAGGAAGAAGAAAGATCCAATTACAGTCCATGTGGTAGGTTAGTTAGCTGATATCATGCTAGGAAAAGTAACTATCTCAAAGTACTCTGACCCTAGTAGTCATGTGGTTGAGGTAGTTATAAATTGTGTTCCTATAAAAAATGCTTTAATATATTTGGAAAAACCATACATGTGATGACTAAGGATGTCATGCAACACCTAAATATCACAACTCTCAGACCTACCCAAGATTCATGTAGTTTTATGATAGTTCAACAATAAGACCTGATGGTATGGTGAATGATTTGGTGGTAACATTGGACTCTTAAGAGTACCCTTCTGATTTCATGATTCTTTGTCCCAAGGCTACATTGGGAGGCTATCCAATCATCTTAGGGAAACTTTGGTTGGCTAAAACAAATGTATATACAGGATATAGGTCAAGAAATATGATTATCTCATATGGTCTCACTTCTAAGAAGCTTTCCCTTTACTCACCATCCCAACCACAAACTGATCAAGAAAAGGAAATATGGCCAGATTTAGATGAGGAGACAGAGGAATTCAACTTTGTCGTACAACTTATGATGATGAGGAGAAAACCTTATATTGAGATTCAAGAAGAAGATCACATACTTTCTTGCATTCTACATAATCACTATGGTGTTGAGGCGTAGTCCCCTGGATTAGCTTCATGTCAACTACAGTATATTCTTCAATCTCCTGATTCATCATAATTTCCTGCAGCCTTAGACATGTTGCATACCATGTTGCCGCATGAGATACAAATACCCTGCTTACATGAAGCTTCCATATTGGAATAAATACCCAAATAGAAGTTGCTCTAGGAATATGTTTGTATATTAACAACAATCTTACTAAAAAACAACAAGTATCCTTAATAAAATTGCTACAAACTCATAAACAAGAATTTGCATGGGACTATCATGACATGAGATGGTTAGATAATAAAATGTGTAATCATAGGATCTATATTAGGGAAGACTCTAAGCTAGTATGACAACCCCAAAGAAGGATCAACACTACATTAAGAGAAATAGTTAAAGGAGAATTGAAAAAACTACTAAATGTAGGATTCATTTACCCAATTTTAGATATCCAATGGGTATCCCCTCTTGTTATAGTTCCAAAGAAAGGAGGAAAGTGGAGAGTTTGTGTAGACTATAGGGAGATTAATTCTACCTTTAAAAAGGACCACTTCCCCCTTCCATTCATAGAGCAAGTCTTGGACTCTCTAGCAGGGAAGTAATATTTCTCATTCTTAGATGGATTTAGTGGATACAGGCATATCAAGATTGCACCAGAAGAACAAGAGAAGACTACCTTTACCTAACCATGATTACTTGTTTTTCTATTCAGGCTCTACAATGTTCCAGTCGCTTTCCACAAGGTAGTTATTAGTATATTTTTAGACATCTCCCATTGTTGCATAGATTTGTATGGATGTTTTAACAACTTATGGATCAACCTTTGAAGAAGAAATGATTAATCTAGAAAAGGTTTTGTAGAGATGTCAAGATCATAACTTGTCCTTGAATAGTGACAAGTGTTTTATGGTGATGCAGGAAGGTGTGGTACTTGGTCACTGTATTTAAGCCGTAGGAATTCAAGTGGATCCAACTAAGGTAGAAGTGATTCATAACCTTCTTGTTCTTATTAAGCAAAAGTATGTAAGAAGTTTTTTAAGACATGCATGATATTACAAAAGGTTTATCAAAGATTTTTGTCAAAAAGTAGGACCATTGTATAATCTCTTGAAGAAGGATGTCGATTCTGATTAGACCCCATAGTGTGAAGAGGCATTTTCAACTCTCAAAGTAGATTTGACCCAAGCACCTATTTTAAAGGGACCTAATTAGTCTTTTCCCTTTCACATCCACATAGATGCATTAGACTATGTCATTGGGGAAGTCCTAGGACAGAAGGAAGGAATAGTTGAAAATAAAATTTATTTTGTCAATAATAATTTACAAGTACTTGAGTTGAATTATACAGTTACAGAGAAGGAAATGTTGGAATTTATATATGTCCTCAACAAAATTAGACACTATATTACTAGTTAGCAAATATATGTCCATACAAATCATGCAGCCTTCAGGTACCTAATGAACAAACATTCTATTACAGATATATTGACAAGATGGTTATTGTTAATGCAAGATTTTGATATAAAAATTATTGATAAACTAGGAAAAGATAATGTGGTGGTAGATTTCCTCTCTGGGCTTCATGTAAAAGATTGCTTGTTGAGAAAAGCTTCAACTTTTTGTGGATATTCAATTGTTTGTTTTACACAGAGCCAGACCATGTCATGAAAAGATGTGTACGTGAGGATGAAACTTATGAAATTTTGCATGCTTGTCATGATGAACCTATGGAGGCCATTTTGTAGCAAAAATGACAACAATAAAGATTTTGAACACTAGGTATTACTGGACCGCTTAATAAAATGATGCAAAAAAGTACACTAGAAAATGTGATAGGTGTCAAAGAATGGGAAGACCTAAAAAATCTGATGAAACACCCTTATATCCTCAGGTGATTGTGACTCCATTTGATAAGTGGGGATTGGACTTTGTAGGACCCATTGAGTTTTCTTCCAATGGTAAATCATACATCCTACTATGTACTAATTATGTCACAAAATGGATTGAAGTCAAGGCTATGAAGCATGCCAGGGATAACAAGTTGCAAAATTCTTGTATGAGGAATTTTTCACAAGGTATGGTGTTCCAAGAGAGATAGTAGTTGATTAGGGTTATCAGTTCACTTCAACATTAATCACAACTTTGTTCAATGAGTATAATACTAGACACAAGAAATTCACTCCTTACCACCCTTAAGCAAATGGACAAGTTGTGATTACTAACAAGGAAATATAATCTATTCTAACCAAAATTGTGGTCATCCATAAGAAAGATTGTGCTAATAGACTGCCATAAGGAGTCTGGGCATTCAGAACAACACAAAAAAAGTACAAGTTTTACACCATTTGAGTTGTTTAATGGAAAGAAATCCCTCATGAATGTTGAATTTGAGCATAAGACACTTAGGATAGTGTTGGAGTCATACATGAATATCACTGTAACACAAAAGGACATGATCTTGCAGCTTAATGTTTTAGATGAAATTGGGAATTCAATCCTATACCACATAAAAGTTGTGCAAAATCTGTGAATGAAATGACATGATAAGTACATCAAGGAAAATAAATTTAAATAGGGAGATTGGGATTTGCTGTATGATTCTAGATATAAAGATTGTATGGGAAAATTGCAAACTCACTGACTAGGACCATATTAAATTCTAGAAGTATTTGCAAATGGATAATTTAAATTAACAACCATTGATATAGTCAAGTTAAAATTGTTAGTCAATGGTCATGAGTTAAAGTTATATCATAAGCCAACAAACTAAGAAGAGTTCCTGCAACAATTTGAAGGAGATAAAAGTGTCGATATTCTTGTAGTCAAGGACATTGGACTTAGAGTCCAACCTTCTTTTTATTGACTTCACTTTTACATGTAGCCATAATAAATTCTTCCACTTGTTGTGGGAGTTTGGTTCTTCCCCAATAATTTTTTTTGCCTTCGTACCATATTTCTTTTATGCCACATCACTCATTTGTCATTCCATCTCATCATCTCTCTAAGAAAGTTGTCAAGCATCTCACATGCTTCATCCACTCTTCAATATAATTGTGCATTTATTACATTATTGACACTAGTTCTAGGTATGCGCAAAGTAATTAAGGTTATTTATTTCTTGTTAACTGTATTTATTTTTCATAATTTCATTTATATGACAAAATCACATGGCCATCTTAGCATTTATTTTACCACCTCCCTTCATATGCAGACATATGTATTAATTTAGGTTGGGGGGGAGGGAAAGTACAACTACATGTCATCTCCATGTCATATGATTGAGTTGTTCTTATGCCAACATGTTATGTTTGTGTCATATTAATGAAATTCAAACTCTTTGAAGAGATTGTTAGTACGTGTGAGGTCTTATCACTCTTGTTTATCTCTTCATTACAATTCCTTTTGTCATCATTTAAGCTCATCTTTTGTCTTTTTCTTGATTTTTTTGAGTGGCATTTTGAATTGTTGTGCCAAACCTCAAGAACGAAGAAAGGGCTTTGTTTAAAGGTTGTTCAAGCATTCTTCAATTACAGGAGTGCTATTTTCTGAAGTATCACAATTTTTTTAGCATAAATTAGTACTCTTATTTATTCTCAATGTAATCTTCCATGGGGGGAACATTAGTTTGTCATGAACTAGCAGACTATGGTGTATTGTTACAAGACAATGTGTGTCATCTAGAATTTAGAAACAGTGGATGGCTTGATTATTTTCACAGATTAAATGGGTTTAATGACAAAACTTACATGGAATTTGCTATGAATTTATCTAATGGGGAAGCAATGGTGAAAGGTTTGAGGGTTGTAGAAACTATGGACATAATTTCATAGGTTACTGGACTACCTACATATGGAGAGCCATTCCCTGAACAAAATGATGTTAGAAGTGCACGAGCAGAATTTACCTTTCCTGGCGATCCTCCATTACAAGTAGACAAGCATGACACTAGGAGGTTGTCTTTACCACCTAAATGGAGGCAAGTAGTTGAATACATCATGAAATACCTAAATTTTGAAGGATGACAATCATGTTTGCACTCCATTTACTTCAAATTGATGAGTCATATGAGGCACGACATGAGGATGAATCATGTGCCATATGTATTATATCATCTGCTTTCTATTAGTGCCAATGGGACCAAGGAAGGTAGGCCACACTTATTTTCACATCATTGTTTAATTAAATTTCTAGTTGAGCGGTCCTTAAGAGATGTCTCCCAGATGACCTAGGATGAATTTGTGAATGTTAGGAGGTTTAGTGTAGACAATGTTGGACCTAGAGATTGACCATTAACCTGTAGGGTTAGAAGAACGACAGAGGCATCCTCATCTATGACATCCCCTACAACTCAGTCTCCTACAACTGAACCTCCTATAGATGACCCTACTACCAATTTTTCAGGGCCTTCATCTTTACAAATAGAAAGTCCACCCACATCAAATCTCACTACCACTTCATAGTCTACGGTTAGAACTCAAGCTGATTCTCAAAGAGAAAAAATGAAAACTAAGGAAGTAGAGGTTAGAAAAGAAGAAACCACGGTACAACCAACTAAGCCTATTACACCTACCTCTAAGAGAAGAAAAATTGAGGAGGTAAGTCCTCCTGGAACCACTACAAGGAAACACAAAACTACAATTTCTAGGTCTATAGAGGAAATTCCTCAATGAATGATTCATAGATTAAGAGGAAAACCTAGGTAGGTAAATCAAACAATAGGACCTAGTGCCATTATTTATATTAACTCATAATCCTCTATGAATCCTCCTTCTCAAGATGGAAACCAAACCTCTAGTATCTCTCCTATGGAGAGTTCACCACCCTCACCACTTTTGAACAACAAGGAGAGAAACCAGAAAAAATACATAATTCAAATCAAGAATAGGGTCAAGCTATATCACCAGGGGAAAACTTTGATGAGAAGTTACCTCAACATCAGAGGGATGGAGATCCATCATGACTTGTTGGTTTAGCTGCTACAATACAACAAGTATTAGAAACTCTCATAAGGGAAGGTGAGAATAAAGAGCAAAAACCAAATATGTCAGAGCATATACCCCCCTCTTCTCTTACTTCCCATGTTGCAGCCATGGGTTTTTATGATAACATGTTAAATAAATAGACTAAATAGGAGCTGAAAAAGATAAAATGAAAAGAATCATTGATAATTAGAGAAGAGAACTTGAAAATAAAGATGATGAAATAGATACACTCAAGGAAAAGTTAACAACAATAACCACTATGGTACCAAAGTTAATGCAGTGCAGGGCACATCCAAGGGTTTATGCCCTATATTTGAAAGAAATTTATTTTAATTTAAAGTTAAGGTAGATTGTCAGAGATTTAAACCCTTCTCTGGAAACACCTCAGGAATTTTATCAATCATATGAGTCTTCTCCTACAGCTATAAATAATATTCTCTGTGATTTATATTTGCATGACTTTGTTGTTCGAAATGACACCCATTACTATTTATTGGAGACATTAACTTAAGGGCATTTATGTCTTGGATCTAAAATGAGATTAAACAAGGTGTATAGGCTAGGACATAGGGGAAGAAGAACTTAGTATTCCACTGACACTAAGAGCAGAGTGTCATGAGCCTCATGTTTTATATTATGATTGACAAATAATTTTACAGCACATATACCATTTGTAACACACCGACCATAGGAGAATAATTTTGTCCTTAAGGGAGCAGGCTTCCAGAGAATATGAGAAAAAACACAAATGAAGGACAGGTGGCCATTTTCCATCTCATTCAGAGATGAAATAATTTAACAAAGGACCTTAAACAAGCTTAGCCATATTCACCATAAAACTATCATGCAACAGTTAAAAGATCCCCAAGGTATATCCAACTGGGTGAGACACAAGAACATAATTGTCTACCACTAATCTTTTAGCCTCCAATACTCCTATAGCTTTTATTGAGTAATGCGAATTATGGGATTGTCTATGATCTAAAATCAGAAAGATCTAGATGGAAAAGTTTAGAAGGAATGAAAGGGTTCTATTGGAACTTAGATAATGGTGGAATAGGCCAAAGTACAACAAGTGACTACAAAATTAATGCCAGAATCAAGAACTTCCCTGTTGTTGGAGGAACAATAAGCCACTAGGTTGGGGGAATGGTGAGCTGAAATAATAGCTCTATTTTGTCATTGTCTATCTTGTTTTCTTTCTTTCATGTCATGAGTTTTGTCACTACAAAGGTTTTTGGGTTAGGTTATATTTATTTTTTATGTTTTGAGAAACATTTGCTATAATAGAATTAAACCATCTTTTAAGTACCTCTTTGAATGATAAACCTTATAAATGAATATGGCCATATGATTCAGAGATATTAATGATAATTGGGGTTTGGTAATTGTATTTTAATATGGAATGAATATATCTCTATGTATTTGTGCATTCTAATGTTATGATACAGGAATATTTAAGAAGGAGAAGCAATCAAATTTGTGCCTCAAGAGACTCAGCTAGTTGTGAACCAAGTCAAGATAGTTAAAGTGGAGAGAAACAATAAAATTAGTAGTAACCACCTCATTAGTACCTCATGCTGACTAGTTCAAAAAATTATTAAAGAAGAGTCAATCTAGGAGAGTGGTTATCATATATTCTCTCCTTTCTACAGTCCAATGATTGAATATTTCCTAGTTGTTGGATATTTTTCCTTCTTTCTTGAGATGTAATAACTATATTTACCTATTATTTTAGGAGCGGATCAATAGTTAGTTAGTAGTTTTCAGGTATAAATAAAGTGTTGGAACCTCTTCAAAGTTTAGATAGATAGCCAAACATATAGCAGATGTAATTTTTTACTTTCAGTAAAGATAATTTTGTCCTTCAAGTATTATGATGTATCAAGTTCTTTTGATATGAATAAAGTAAAGATGTTATGATTTCATAAGGTGTTGTAAAGATTTGGATATACTCACTCAAGGGGGCCCACTTGGTGAGTAGTCTCTTTTATTTTGTATTTCATTTCTTGTTATTTATAGTTTTTATTCAGTTATTTGTTTGTTTCTGCAGCCATTGAAAATAGTTTCTAGTAATTGTTCCTACAACCAAAGGGTGCAGAGTAGTCTCATGCCTATCAAAGTCTGAACTTAGTCTTTATTGCTTGATTGCATTTAGTTTTAGTAGTTGATAGTTGAGTAATTATAGTAACTTCATTTCCAAGCATTTACTTTTCAACATCCTTCCTTTCAATTTGTAGAAAAGCATGGCTTTGGTAGGGACTTAGTGCATATATAGTGTTGTTCTATTTCAAGTTCTATGTTGAAAATCTAACTGAGCCTTACCTAGAATAAATATAACTACTCAGCCAGGATATCCAATCCCCAAGTTGTGGTTTTGTATCTTAGTTATTGATACATAAACCTTTGCCTAAATATTTTAATCACAAATATTTTGTCAATAGCATCGTCAACCTGGCCATGATAATAAGAATTGTTTTCATTTGAAATCTAGTATTAAAGACCTCATTGATTCTAATGCTATATCTATTGAGGGTGTTAATGATCAAGGAAACAAGTCCATAATACCTCCCAACCAAAACTTGCAAATTTACACCGGCAGTCATTTTCCTTCTCATTCGACCAATACTATTGAGTCTACCCATTCTTTACATTCTTCATCCACCCATGTTGTTGATTATGACAAGGAGTGTGTGTGCAAGGAAATAGTGGTTAAAAGAACACAATAAGCTAGTTGGAGTATTCAAACAAACTAAAACCCATACAACATCTAGATAAGACCAAAAGAAGAAACTAAAACATTAACAAGTCTAAGGAAGTGAAAACCTCCCTAAACCAAGCAATCTCTCCTTTGATGTGTGGATTTTTCCAAGAGATTGGATGTGTGATCATATGATCATGCTCAAGATTCAATGGTTTGGATGGATTTTGGAATTATAATTTTATGGTTGATGGTTTTGGCTCTCAAAATGGCATGGTAACTTTGAAATGAAGGTGGATGAAAATGAAGGAAAAGAGCCTTCAATTAATATGCAAGAGGAGGGTCGAATGGATGGTTGAGATGCAAACTTGAGGAAGGGTTGAGATGCATTTACGAAAGAGCACATGGATTGTGCTTCTTCAAATGCCTTCCATTGTGACAAGTGTCACAAGGAGAGAGGGTTTGAGGGAATGGGGGAATGTGACCATTTTAGGAGATATGAGAGCGGAAAAGATGGGAAAAGGAGGATGGAGTGTGTAAGAGGGATGTAAGAGCATTTAAGGAAGACTTAATGAGATATGGATGAGGATTTTAGTGATGTGACAAGAGGTTGACTTTGGGGTTGGGGTTGAGTTCTTAATCCTTGGATTAGTATTGTGCACATATTTAGGGAGTGATTAGGATTAGGTTAAAGGACAAGTGGGGTGATTAAGATGTGATGGGAGGAGAGAGAATGAGTGGATGGGTTAATTAGTTAATTTGGGTTAGTATGTCTGAATGGGTTGGGTTGAGTTGGAACCTTGGGTTAGGTGGTTGAGCATGGTTAGTTTAGGGGTTAAAGTTAGGCGCCATGTGCTCAAATTGAATTAAATGAAGTATTTAATTCACAAGTGGGGATAAGAGAGGAATTATGAATTAAGTTAAATAAATAAGCATATTAATTCAACTTAATAGAGGAAAAGGATTTAATTAATCATTAGACTATGGATTGTCTTTTAATAATTAATTGGACTATAGCTGATTAATTGAATTAATCGGGCTAGGGGATAACATAAATTAATTAAATAAATATGTAATTATTTAATCAATAATATTCTAGAAAAATACTAAATTTAATTTAATATGTTAATCAAATTTAGGTGTCTACAAGAGTGTGTTGAAGTCAACAATGTTGTCAACCTTATTGATCAATCTAAACCCAAACCCAACCTTGAACCCGAGCTTTGTATTACACCTAAAGAGATGATTAAAGCACCTGATAATCCTCTTTACATTGTATGAAAGGTTAATGGTTTTCTTTCTCATGGTGTCCTTATAGATACTACTTGCATGGTAAATTTTATAACTGAAGAACATCTTTACACTAGGTAGATGCAACAAGGTTTCTATGAAAAATCTCATGTGATGATACAAACTTTTAATGGTTTCACTTATCCTACCCATGCTTCCATTACTTTTCCTTTAGAATTTGGTGGTAAAACTCTATATGACACATTTTTTTCATCCCAACTTTTGATCAGTTTCAAGTTAGACTTGGTCTTCCTTGGCTCACCTCCATGAATTTTGTAGTCTCTCCTATGCATAAGTGTTTGAAATGTAACCATTATGAAGAAATCATCATGATTAATAATAGTCTCTATCATCCTTTAGCACCTCGAGGGAAATTTGACCTTGACTTCTTTTGGCCTTCCATGCCTCAACTAATTCAACCTTACAAAGACAATTCCTATCCTAAATTCAAAATCTAAAATATTTATGAGCTTAGCGATCCTAAAGATGTTCCATATCCTTGCCTTGGACCTTGATTTCTTCCTACACCTCCTACACCTCCTATTTATGATTTTGTTCCACCTCCTATATCCTATAAATGTTCCATCAATGTTATTTCTCAACCTAGTGTGGTTTCATCTACTCTTCCCCCTAAAGAAGAACAGGAATTGATGTTAATTGATCTTAAACCAAACCAAATCTCAAATAAAACAAAATGTAACTGTTGTGCTCATGATCTCCATCATAAACATCATGCTAGAGCCAGTGATCATGCTTCCCAAAATATTTCCTTTCCTAAGACACCTACTGATGTCTTGATTCCCTATGACCAACCTATGTATATCCCAAGAGAGGAAGATAATTTGAAAAAGATGAAATGGAACAAACGTTATAATTCTATTTGTATCTTAGATTCTATTACAATTAATTTGGATGAAGGAGATACTCCTAATGATGATGATTTCAATGTTCCTAATGTAAATGATGATGTTCATGCTAGTGATTCTGATGAGATGTATTAGATTATTGATGTTAATTATGATTTACCAACTAGATTTGTAAAATAATTATCTCTTAGTCCTAGTGACGAACAAAATGACTCATCTTCACAACATGGTCCTTGTTTGGTATTGAATATTTTTCCATCTATTGTTCTTGATGTTTCTCCTCTTGCATGTTTCCCACCTTCCCTAAACACTACAAACTGAGATGGGGGGCAGGTGATATGCTTGACTAGTGCCTCTTATATGGTGGATTATTTGTGTTTTCTTGTTGTAATGTTCTTCCCCTGTGATGTATTTCTTGCTATATATTTTGTTTAGATTTCTTTAGATGACCCTTGTTACTCCATTTGTCCAAGGTGATAAAGGAATCAACATTCCATGGAATTCCTCTATTTGTATCTCATTTCGTTTATGTATTGTTACATGCTATATCATGCATGTGTCACTGTTTTTAAATGTGCCATTGTATTTTCCGATTGGGGATGATGCAAAATGGTAGTTACCTATTCTTTTTGGTCTCCATGATTCCAATCGAAAAGACTCTTCTTCGTAACTCTTGCATGACATTCTTCCATTGTGTTTATAGTTCTTCTACCTTTGGGGAATGATGATAGTTCATCTTGACATACATAAGATATCATATGATCATACTAAACCCTGAGTTAGTAGACCCCTTTTGTGATCTCTTTTTTTATGTGTTCATTTTTCTTGATTTGTCCTTTGTTGTGGGTATCTCATAGTAGAAATGTCTCTTGTGGGTGCATGTATGCTATGTTAAAGTCATTTCTCTCATTAAAGAATTTGTAATCTCTTTAATGTGGGGGCATACACTCCACTCCTTATTTCACATTTTGTGCAGACACACACAATGATTCAATGCAATCTCTTATTCAAATGGCTAAGGAGACAATGTTTTCCTTATGTTCATCTTTTCATTCCCTTGTGAATTATTTAGCGGATCCCTTAACAAAGACAATATTTTCCTTAAGGAATAATCCTCATTTCCTTGATCCATTTGGAGACAATGTTTTCCTTAGGTTTGATCGCCTTTTCAAGATCCCTTAATGGAGACAATGCTTTCCTCAAAGGGCTGATCCACTTTGTTTTGATGAGCTGGCTAGTATAATAAAACTTGCTAGACTATCAATATCATCTTTTGCAGCACTGCTTTCTCTTTACATAATCCATACTAAGGAAATACCTTATATAGTAGTGGTTGTGCCTCACTCTCCTTATCTTTCTCTATCTTTCAAGTGATGTCTCTTTTATCTTAGTTTTGTATTTGATGAGGACTTAAGTCTCTTGGGGGGCTTGATGTTTCTTTGTTTCCTTGGCCTTGATAAGATTATTCTTACACATTGATCTACTTTATCATGAGCATGATTTTGTCTCATACTCCCACTAAATAGAGGGATAAATGTACTATCCTAAAAAGTTAGCACCCATAGTTAGATGCTTGATTAGGACCCATTTTTGTGATTTTGAGATATGATGCCTGTTATGCTTGATCTTAGCAACCCAATTCTTCTTTTCCACCATCTTGAAACCCAGTTTGAATTTGGGTTAATTCTCCTAGGTATATAACATTTGAAATTTTCTATACCCAGAAACATAACATTTCAAATGCTCTAGTCCTGCAATTTTTGACCCAAATTTGGCCCGGAGCCCTATGTCAGGGTGTTAGTGAGAAATTAGATCCTGTGGTCATCTTGGCTTATTTTTGAATCTTGAAATGATGGATTGAGTAAATAAACACCCTATATCTCCTCATTTTTATATACATTCATGATCTACAATTTTTCAATCAATTTTTCATAAGGCATTCAAGAGATCAAGCATTCAAGCAATTAGATTCAAGTTTTCAAGGCAAACATTCGAGATCTAGTTTCTCCAATTTATTCAAGTCAATTCAAATGAACTCTTCTCCAATTAAAGCAAGTTTCTCTCCCATGATGGCCAAGTAGAGGAATTATCAATAAAGTAAGAAGATCATTCCTTCCATCCACATTCATCTTTCCTTCATTGCAAGTGATTATCAAGCATATCTACATTGATTTTCTAGGGGTGGCGTTCATAGATCTATGAATTTGCGAGGGAATAATTTATTCCATTCTACATTCCAAGGTCAAATCTTTGGATTTAAATTATATTCAAGCATCTTCATGGGTATGAGCGATATCCACATTCATCCATTAGGGTTTATACAAGGTGAATCAAACATTTACTTTTTTACATAATTCCCTTTATGCGATTTCATTTCATTTTCAAGGTTGATTCCTAAACAAGGGTTTGACCAAGGGAAACCTATTTTACCCAACCTTTTTCACATTTTTATGTGTGTAGGAGCACATTATGGAACTATTGGAACTTTTCTAGATAGATTAGAAACAATCAAAGGATCCCAAAAATTCTCAATCAAAAGTACCTAGAACAATATGTTTTAAACATCTTGTTCCTAGGTACAAAATGTTTGAAACATTTTTACCCTACAACTCAACTTAGATTTCACCCACATGTTAGTTTAGCTTTCTAGATCTTGATTCAAGTCATTGTAGGTTTCTAGTAGTTAGTTATCAGCCTGTTATTTCCAGTTTTGTCTCTACTTATCTATTTTGTCATATTCATTTCATCTTTCCCCTTTTTCATTTTCAAATTACATATTTAGCGAAGGATCATTGCCTCATTCAACACTTAGGTACTTACTTGAGCTTGTTTGGGACATCTTCCTTTCGAATGTGCAATTTGGAAAAGGAGGAGTAATCACCTCCTATAGCATTGCTTCTCGTTTCCTATTATTCAAGAGGTAATCTCATTTATTGAAGTTTAAGGAAGTTGTTTCAAAATGATGAACACGGTGTGGATGTTTTGCGTTGTGTATCTCACATAGTAGATAATTACACTATGAAGTTGGCTTAGTTGCATGGATGTCCTTGGACATTCCATTCATCCAACCCAAGATGAGATATATATGCCCATACCTATATCTATAGCTAATGTTCATTCGTATACATCTTCCATCATGGATACCACTACACAAAATGGTAATGGTATCCATGTTAGTAGTGGGTCAATCCTATCAATTACTATAATTTATAATAATAAATATAATAATAACACTATTTAAATTAAAACTAATTTTACATTATATAAAATATAGTATACAATAATAATATAATTTATTAGTTAGTGGCTCAATTTTTTACATAAACATATCACAGCTTACCATGTATAGCCATTTTTTTCAAAAGTGCTTGGTAAATTTTTTAATGTGACTGATGATGCTCACACAACATGCCCTTTAGCTCTACGAGAAATAGTTTTGACCTAGATTTATAAACCAGTGAGGCCATAAAATGGGGGAGCTCATCCTCTTATTACAAAGCTTAGGCCCAAACTCGCGAGCACATCAGGTTAGTGAAGCCACAAACCCACGATCATAATGACCCAGCTGGGGTTTGAACCTGGGCGTAGACAACAACAACACCACCACTTAGCCAACACACTAAGTGGTGAACCCCCTTACCATGTATAAAATTCAATAACAAGTGATAAGCAATAAGATATTAACCTTTGATAGAAGACATTGCTAATGTAATACAAATTATACTTAAATTGTGTTGTGTAGTGAATTATTTCAAGAAGAAAAATGGACAAGATTTGCAAGAAAAATATTACGGGTTAAAAGTAAATATGTTGGAGGGTGAGAGAGTAATATTTAATTGCAAACATTTAAATGGACAGAAAGCATGAGAAAATTGTACAAATAGATTGTCAACAAAATGCACATCTCAATCTAAAAAATAAATAAATGGTGCTAGAAAATAGTTTAAGTGCAACTATCCTTTCTTATTCCATACATTGATGTATTGAAACTACCCGCACAAATATTACATAATGCATGAAAATATAGAAATAAAATCGATAGAATGACGATGATGAAAAATGACAAGCAAAATATCTTTTATCATCTTACATGTTTATAGAGCATTTTCAACTGTTGAATTAAAAAAATAGATCCTACATTCAATATCCCCATTATCTCCTTCTCTCTATCCCCTCTCTATCTCTGCCCTCACCTCTCTTTCTCTTCCCATGTATCTCTATCTCTCCCTCTTAATCTCTATCTCCCTCTATTTCCCTCCCCCTTTCTCTATATTTTTCTTATATGTTTATTTCTCCATTATATTGTTTGTGTGTGTGTGTGTGTGTGTGTCTATGTCTATGTCTATGTCTATGTCTATGTCTACGTATAAATGTGTATGTGTGTGTGTGTGTGTGTGTATATATATATATATATATATATATATATATATAGACACACACACACACACATTATATGTATGTATGTATATACATACATACTGTAGACACCCTAAATTGGTCAAGAAAAGTCAAACAAAGTCAAAGCAAAAAATTAAGGATCAAAGCATGAATTAATTGAAAATCAAAGCCAAAAGGATTAATTAAATTAAAAGGATCAAATACTTATGCGGTTGATTTTAATTAATTAATTGTATAGTTAAATTAAATTTAACCCAACCCATTTAAATGGGAGACATGTTTAAATTAATTAATTAAATCAATTAATAAATCTAATTATTCTCACCCACACAATATGGACAAAACTAAATCAACTAATGGGGTGAGATTATTTTGATCACATGGATCAAGAAAGTCTTTCTTATCTCCACCATCCAATTTGGCTTTGCAATCTTGGCCACTCATGTTGTCTCTTTGTCTCAACATTTGAAACCATTAACTCAACCCACCTCTAATCATGAGTCAATCTAACTCACATCTAACTCACCTTCCTAATTTCAGGAATCCTTTAAATAGAGTGCATCCATAGAGAAAATCATCCATTATCTTAGAGCATCATTACTATAGCTAATTCATTCTTAAGCATAGCATTTCAATTTTATAATTTGCATTATAGTGATCATAATGGATGAATTTAGCGTAATTGAGTTAGAATAAGATAGATTACATCATAGATCATCATTTCCTCATTCTTGGACTGTCACTAATGCATGCTAATTTGAGAGCATTTAATTAGCTTTACTAGATAAAGAACCATAGGATGTTTCTTATCTTATTTCCAATTCAATATATTAAATTGTTGTTATTTCATAATTGAGTTGATTTCATTGATAAAATAATCTTATGCAGGTATTTCTTATACATACATACATACATATGCATGTATGTATATGTATATATAGAGATATATACATATATGTACATATATATATGTATAAATATTTTATATAT
>MU227649.1:1328571-1341748 GCA_018584345.1 Thuja plicata | reverse complement strand
CTCTCATTATTGTATTGAGCTTATTGCTCTCATCCTTTAGGCTTTTTGCCATATTCTTATTCACAAAGGGGTTTTTATTTGCTTTTCCCCTTACCAAAATCTCTTGGCTCTTTGTTGGATTCTTGAAGTTTCTCATATGCTTTGTGGTTGATCTTGAAATCTTTCTCTACTTTGGTTTATGGTAAAATCTTCTTGCATTTCATTTTCTTGGATTACTTCATGTTTATGTTTTCATTCTTTTCATACTTCTTACAACATCAAATCTTTGCCTTAATTGGAGATTCCACTCATACCTTTTCTCTTCAACATCTCTGAACCAACACACTCTTTGTCCATACTTTCATAATTACAAATGATTACATATTTATATACATTACAATAATTTATCTCAACTAGGTTAGACAGGGACATAATTGTTAGAATAGTTCCAAAGGATAACTGAGAGAGGGGGGGGGTGAATCAGTTATCAACTACTTTAATTCTTTTCTTTTCTTAGATACAATTAACATAAAGTAAATGCACATTCAGATAACACAGTAGAGAACACAACAATTTTAGTTACGGGGAAACCAAATAGGTAAAAACCCCGGTGGGAATTAGCACCCACAAAGAACTGTACTTCAGTATAATTATCCCTGTTAGGAGATCTTGCAACCATGTTAGGAGTTTTTCTTTACAATGCAATAAGTACAAATACCTAGTTAAAGGTCGGACCCTATTAGGAGTCTTTTACAAGTGACCCTGTTAAGGGTGAGGACTCACTGTCCAAAAGCTCACTGCTAAAATGATGAAGGCTACAACCTTCAGTAGAAAAGATATACACTATATCTGATAGATGAACTATTTGAGTATACCTGTTATCTTGAGCAGTTCCATTGTGTTGTATACTTCCACCTCTTCTTCACATAGATCTTTTCTTGATGAATGAAATGTCTCTATTGTCCCAAAACAACAGACATTTTGTCCTGCACTTGTTCTGTATTTTTTTTTCTTTTCATTCACATTTGGCGTTCATCAAATGAACTACTATAAGTATCTTCTCCAAAGGATGTGATCTTTGTCATCTCTAGGATTCCCTTCAATACTTCTTTAGTTGGCCACATCATCCACACAACCTAATTAGAAACACGCAACTCATACTGAATAGACGAGATGCTTCACAAAGTCGGCTCCACCAAATTAACTCCAACTTCATGATTCTGATAGAACATGTTTGGCGCCTTTAGATAGTTATCTTTAACTCATAAATAAACATGAATACAAACACGCATATCCGAAAGATAGGTGCAACTCAAGAATTAAGGCAATTATGTCGGCTCTTCACAGATAGTCTTCAATCTATGTAACTGTCATAACTGATTAACATAACTCAACTGAAACTTCACATCTGACTCGACATGAATGCACATAGCATCTAGAACATGTATACACCATGAAAATGAACATGCGTAGCTCCAGAACATTTGTACTAATAATTGCATATAGAACACTGTTGTATATTATATGTTGTCATCAATGACAAACATACAATCAATTATTTGCATAGAAGAAAATATTTAACAATCTCCCCCTTTGACATTGATGGCAACATATGATATCATCAACTCAAAGTGTCTTCCTTATTTTTACAGTCTTCTCAATATCCTCATCAAAAGTTCCTCTTCACTGTTGCTACTCTGTATACTCCCCCAGAGTATATGCTCCCCCTTACTAATATTCCCCCTTTGACATCAATAACAAAGGGTGTTAAACACCATTAAGCACAGGTACTGCTCCAGAAGTAAAGTAGTCAACCATTCATCAGTCACGAAGGACTGATGTTCTTGTTGCAAGTTCTAATCAGACTCAACAAAGGGAATTACTCCCAACTTCTCCCTGAGATACTCAAAAGTATCTTTTGATAATGGCTTTGTAAAAATATCTGCTAATTATTCTTTAGTGCTCACATAATCCAACTTTACTTCTCTGTCTGCAACTTTTTCTCCTAAAAATAGTATTTGATCTCAATGTATTTTGTCTTTGCATGCATCACAGGGTTCTTTGACATATTGATAGTAATAGTGTTGTCATAGTGAATAATAATAGGATAATCAATCTGAATACCAAAGTCTTTAATCATCTATTTGATCCAAACCATTGTTGAACAATTCAATGCTACTGCAACATACTCAGCTTTTGTTGTTGACTAAGAGATACAATTCTACTTTTTACTTGTCCAAGTGACCAATCTGTCTCTAAGAAATACTGCTCCTCCTGATGTACTCTTTCTGTCATCAACATAACTTGCCCAATCTGCATTTGTGTACACATGAAGTTTTTGTTAGAGTAATCTTTAGTTATTACTCTTTAGTGCTTAAGTTTCACTTAGGCAGTTTCTATTTCTTAGAGTTTCCCTTTTAGGGTTTCGGTATCCTTTATAAGGAATGACCGCTTTGCATTTTTCATGGAGATTGTAATCTTTTCATAATAGTTGAATATAGAAATCATTTCTTTCAAAATGGTTTTGCAGTCTCTGGCCTATTGGCCGCCATAGATTCTTCTGTCTTCTGTCTCTTGCTTCTTCTCGTGACAGTGTTTGCATGCAGGTGATCTTGGGTGAAGTTGCATTTATCAACTTTTACATGGTATCAGAGCCATCTTGCTGCTGGTTTTTCTGGTTTTTCTGAAGCATTTGAGGGTTTGTAGTTTGCCAGGCTTTTTCTGGCTTCTTTTTCATTAGTTCTGGGGGGTCTCTATTTTTGGAGGCATTTTGGACCAAAACCAACCTCACAGTTGAGTCCGGAAGGCCCAAAAACCCCAGGATTGATATAAAATACATCTATTTTGGACACCGGGGCATCTGGTGAATTTTTTTCGGCCTTCAAGGGCCGTACGACACATTTTTCGAGAAAAAAATTAAAAAAAACCTTGTTTTTTTTAAATATTTTGGGCGCGCGCAGTTCAATTTGAAACGCGCCATCGTCGGGCCGCCACCGCCCCACCCGGGCCTGGCCTCCGGCGGTGCGCCTCCTGCTATCACCGCCCGCCGCCCCACCAGGTTTCTCCGTGGCCCTAGCCGCTCAGCCGCTCTGCAGCTCCTCCCGAAGGCTCCCCCAGCTGCTCCGCCTCCCCTCTGGCGCCGTAGCCCCTCGCCGCCCTTAGCGGCCTTCGCCGCCTGTCTTGCGGCCCGCCCCGGAACCCGCCACCCCGCCGCCCGGTGGCGGCCCTTTTACACAGCGCCGCTCCGCTTGCTCACAGCGCCGCTCTGCGGCCACCAGCCCCCGCGGGCTCAAATTCTCAGCGGGCGGTCATATGCATCCGCCAACCCCTGCGGGCTTTAATGATTAAGCGGGCGGTCATATGCGGCCCTGTTTTTAGCCCCAGGGGCTTAGGTTTTTCCTTTTGGGGCCCTTTTGACCTACCTGGGCCTTTTTTGCTCTATCATGAGCATACGGGGGTATTTTTGCGACTTCCATATACTGTCGAAAAGCTCTTTCCGAGTACTTTCCGATGATGGAGGTTGCGGTTTTGGGTTCTGCTGTTTCAATATCATTTTTTACTGTTGAAGTCTGATGTTTTATTTTGCCTTCCAGGAGTCATATCTGGCTCATCCGGACTCCGTTTTTGGCAAACGAGATATCGTCGAAAAGCTGGTTCAGTGTACTATTCAGTTGCAGGGTTATTTTTTCCAAATTCTACTCCAAGTTTTCTCTCCTTCGAGTTTGGAAGTTTATGCACTCTGGTGGATTGCTTGGTTTTACAGGTCCTGGGATCTCTTCTTCTGATTTCATAGTTCACTCTTCTTTCTGACTTCTGAGCATTGTATGCTCCTTCTGATGCATTTTTATTCTGTAAACACACTAAGATAAAGTGCCTTCTTCTGCATTTCTGGGATCTTGTACACCTTGTTCAGTTTTTGTACTCGCACTCTGTTATAAAGTGCCATGGGGGGTTATGATGTTTATGCCGCTTTAGGCGCATCCACCTTTTTCAAGTGAGTGTACCTTCCATGACATTAGCCCATGCTATGTGTCGATGACACTGCCCTCTATCCTGTGTGTGTACTTCTGTTGCACTGTTGGTGTCCCTGGTTCTTCTTCTACAGATATTTTTGGCATTGCATTTCAGTGTTCCTGTCACCTCTCCCAGTTTAGCATTATGGGGGGTTCACCTGTTGGTTCTATTACTTCCTGGTTTGATTGATCAGCTCTTCAGACATTTGTCTTCTCTACCTGGTCATGCACTTCAGTGGGGGTTCCAGCAGTTTCTCCTGACAGAGTTTACAGTTCCTTGCTTCGGAGATGCTTCTTGCTCATTCTTGTTCCTTTCTCTGGGACATCTTTTCCCTAGATTGAAGGCTCAGTTTCCTTCATCTAGTTTGCTTTCTTGTACTTGGGTACCTGATCAGGCCTTGTTGTCAGGACCCATCTTTCCTGCTTTCTACAGTAGTTTAGTTGTTTTGCTTCTCCCTAAGTTACACTTAAGGGGGGGTGTTAGAGTAATCTTTAGTTATTACTCTTTAGTGCTTAAGTTTCACTTAGACAGTTTCTATTTCTTAGAGTTTCCCTTTTAGGGTTTTGGTATCCTTTATAAGGAATGACCGCTTTGCATTTTTCATGGAGATTGTAATATTTTCATAATAGTTGAATATAGAAATCATTTCTTTCAACATGGTTTTGCAGTCTCTGGCCTATTGGCCGCCATAGATTCTCCTGTCTTCTGTCTCTTACTTCTTCTCGTGACAGTGTTTGCATGCAGGTGATCTTGGGTGAAGTTGCATTTATCAACTTCTACAGTTGTATATTCTCTAAGTTAGGATACCATAAACCATAGTCAATAGTCCCTTTTAGGTATCTGAATATTCTTTTTATTTCCATTAGGTGATTTTGCTTGGGTTCAGCTGCAAATCTTCCAACAATGCCAACTACATTAGAAATATCAGGTATAGATTGAGTAAGATATATGAGTTTTTTGATCATAGACTTGTATAGGGTCTTGTCAACTACTATGGAATCATCATCTTTAGAAAGCTTTCTTCCTATTATCATGGGGGTGCTTACTGGTTTGCAATCTTCCATCTTGAAGGTCTTCAATATCTCCTTCACATACTTAGACTGATTTATGAATATGCCTTTGTCTGTTTGTTTTACATTCAATCCAAGAAAGCATTTGATAGGTCCAATCATGCTCATTTCAAATTCACTTTTCATTTCTTTAGCAAATTTTGCACTAAGTTTGTCATTACCTCCAAAGATAATATCATCAACAAAAATAGAAATGAGTGGTATTCCTTCATATGTTTCTCTTATGAATAAATTACAGTCTACTGCTCCTTTTTTGAATCCTATCTTTGTTAAGTAACCATCAAGTCTCTTATACCATGCTCTTGGGGCTTGTTTAAGTCCATAAAGTGCTTTCTTTAATCTGCATACCATGTCTGGTTTATCTGAAAGTTTGAATCCTTCAGGCTGCTCTATGTAGACTTCTTCCTTCAAGTCATCATTCAGAAAAGATGACTTGACATCCATTTGGTATACCTTAAAGTTCTTGAATGTTGCATAGGCCAAAAACAACTTGATAGCTTCAATTCTGCTCATAGGGGCAAATGTATCAGTGTAGTCTATTCCTTCTCACTGCGCATATCCTTTACATACTAATCTTCTTTGTTTCATGTCTTCTTCATTCATTTTGTTCCTAAATATCCACTTTGTTCCAATCACGTTCTTGTCATGAGGTCTAGGGACCAGCTCCCATGTTTCATTATTGATTATTTGATCTAATTCTTCTTGCATGGCACTTTGCCAATCTGAATCTTTGCACGCATCTTCAACACTTAAGGGTTCAATCTATTAAAATAAGCATACCTCTTCATCAGTGGTTGAACCTTTTTCTCTGGATCTAGTCAAGACTTTTGCGCTCTGATCTCCAATGATATCTTCCTTAGAGTTGTATTTGGATGTGTATCTTGAGTTCTTAGGAGTGATACTTTCATCAGTAATATGTGATTCTTCTTCACTTGGTTCAGGATTGTTACATGAAACATCAATACAGTCAAACATTTCTTCAATAACCAAGTCCTTATTGATGGGTCTGGGCTCATCTTCAATCATGGGAGCATAGTCATAATATCTTTCTTGAATCATAAACTTCTCATCAATCTTCACATGAGTACTTTCAATGATCTTCTTTAATCTTAGATTAAAACATCTATAGGCTTTTCTTTTAGTAGAGTAACCAAGAAAAATACCTTCATCACTTCTAGCATCAAATTTGCCAATGCTATCATCTCTCTTGATGTAACACTTGATTCCAATGATTCTAAAGTATTTTTCAGTAGGTACATTACCAAACCAAAGTTCATAGGGTGTCTTGTCTGTGCCAGGCCTTAATTGTATTCTATTGATAGTATAGACTGTTGTATTGACCACATCTCTCCAATAAGTACAAGCAACCTTTCCTTCAATCATGATAGTGCACGTTGTGTCAAGTATTATTATGTTCCTTCTTTCTGTAATCCCATTTTGTTGAGGGGTTCTAGGTGCACTTAACTGTATCTTGGTTCCATGTTCTTCATAGTAATCATAAAATTGGTTAGAGGTGAATTCTCCTCCTCTATAAGATCTTAGACATTTTATCTTTAATCCATATTCATTCTCAACTTTAGCTTTGAACACTTTGAACTTCTCAAAAGCTTTAGATTTGTCTTTTAAGAACTCAACCCACATCATCCTTGAGAAATCATCAACAAAAAAAATGAAATACCTTTTTTCGTAGTAAGATCTTGTTTGAGTAGGTCCACATAGGTCTGTATGTATCGGATCTAATTTATTTTCTACAGAGTCTTGTTTGCTCCTAAATGAGGTCCTCACATGCATCCCCATCACACATTCCCTGCACATGGTGTCAACTCGTCTTGCAATACTTGGAAGGTCTCTTACTTCCTTTACATTACTTATATTGACTATGTTATCAAAATTGATATGACAAAGTCTCTTGTGCCATAGCCAACTATCATCTAATTTTGCAAAAAAAAAACTTACTTCTGAATTGAGCTGAAAAACATTACCTTTGATTTTTGAGCCTGATGCAATCATGTCTCCTTCTTTGTTGTTAATGATGCACTATTTTTTTTGAATTCCAACTGATATCCTTTATCAAGCAACTGTCCAACACTTGGTAAGTTATGATGTAAACCATCAACATAAAGAACATCATCTTTCTTGTTCTTTCCATATAAGGTGATAGAACCTCTGCCTATGATAGGTTTGGGAGTGTTATCTCCAAATCTAACCATGCCACCTTTATATTGATCCAAATGTACAAATCTATCTTTGTCTCCTGTCATGTGGTGTGAACATCCGCTGTCAATGATCCAGCCAGTTCTGATGTCAACTTTTGAAACTAATGCTAACTCTTGTTCTTTTTCTTCATCTTGTTTGTCCATTTCTTCAAGCATCTTTTTAATGTCTTTAATGGCAAAAAAACCAATTTCATCTTCTCCTGAATCATCATCAATTACACCATCTTCAGCATGATAACATTCCTTAGTGTACTTGGGCTTGTAATATGATCTGAACTTCTTGAGTCTTGTAGGACACTTGGATGTAAAGTGACCAACTTTGTTGCATGAAAAACATATGAATGGTAGATGTCCTTCATATTTCCCTTTACCTTTCCATTCTTTCTTGGAAATCATAGCAATGATATCTTCTAGTTCTTTATCCACTTCTTCATTATTACTAGAGCTTATTATGGATTTCTTGTTGTGGACTGAGGCTTTGAAAGCTGTCTCATTTTTGGGTTCAGTCTTCAATCTTGATATCTCAAATGTAGATATTTTGCTGATCAAAGTCTCTCTCTTGAAGTCTTTTGAAAATTGCATAGTCTCATCTAATATATTGATCTTGCTCTCATAGTCCGTTGTTAGTGTAGTCATTAGTTTGTCCATTATATCTTCCTCTGAAATTTCTCCACCATTGTTCCTGATACCTAAAACTACTTCATTAATTCTTTGATTGTAGGCTCTGATGTTTTCTTTAGGTAGCATCTCTAAGTTGTTGTACCTTTTCTTCCATGTCTTTCTGCACGCATTCTTTGCTTAGATGTCTCCTTCTAACATATCTTCTAAGTATTTCCAAATAGAGTATGCTTTATCTGTCTTCTTGATCTCAGAAAATTTACTGTCAGATATGGCATTGATTAGGGCTTCTTTGGCGATTGCATTATTAGTGAATACTTCCTTTTGTTTGACTGTAGAGTCATCTTCTGTAAGGTCTTTCAAGGTGGGAAATTCAATTTCTTGAGTAGCAATCTCATAGATCTCAAATCCAACGCACTGAAGATGTGTTATCATTTTGTTCTTCTAGTCAAGATAGTTTTCTCCATTGAACTTGGGACTCTCTTTCCTGAAGTATGTCATTTGATCTACCTTAATCTGTTAGGCTTTCTTTCCAAGGCACTTGGCTCTGGTACCAATTAATAGAATAGTCCCAAAGGATAATTGAGAGGGGGGGGTGAATCAGTTATCAACTACTTTAATTCTTTTCTTTTCTTAGATACAATTAACATAAAGTAAATTCACATTCAGATAACACAATAGAGAACACAACAATTTTGGTTAAGGGAAAACCAAATAGGTAAAAACCCCGGTGGGAATTAGCACCCACAGAGAACTGTACTTCAGTATAATTATCCATGTTAGGAGATCTTGCAACCCTGTTAGGAGTTGTTCTTTACAATTCAATAAGTATAGAGACCTGGTTAAAGGTCAGACCCTGTTAGGAGTCTTTTACAAGTGACCCTTTAAGGGTGAGGACTCAATGTCCAAAAGCTCACTGCTAAAATGATGAAGGCTACAACCTTCAGTAGAATAAATATACACTATACTTGATAGATGAACTATTTAAGTAGACCTGCTATCTTGATTAGTTCTAGTGTGTTGTATACTTCCACTTCTTCTTCACATAGATCTTTTCTTGATGAATGAAATGTCTCTATTGTCCCAAAACAACAGACATTTTGTCCTGCACTTTTTCTGTCTTTTTTTCTTTTCATTCACCCTTGGTGTTCATCAAAAGAACTACTATAAGTATCTTTTCCAAAGGATGTGATCTTCGTCAGCTCTAGGAGTCCCTTCAATACTTCTTTAGTTAGCCACATCATCCACGCAACCTGATTAGAAACACGCAACTCATACTGAATAGACACGACGCTTCACAAAGTCGGCTCCACCAAATTAACTCCAACTTCACGATTCTGATAGAACATGTTTGGCGCCTTTAGATAATTATATTTAACTCATAAATAAACATGAATACAAACACACATATCCCAAAGATAGGCACAACTCAAGAAATAAGGTAATTACATTGGCTTTTCACAAATAGTCTTCAATATCTGTAACTGTCATAACTGATTAACATAACTCAATTGAAACTTCATATCTGACTCGACGTGAATGCACATAGCATCTAGAACATGTATACACCATGGAATTGAACATGCATAGCTCCATAACATCTGTACTGATAATTGCATATAGAACACTGCTGTATATTATATGTTGTCATCAATGACAAACATATAATCAATTATTTGCACAGAAGCAAATCTCCAATACCAATTACAAAATATTAATTCAATTCAACTCAATACACAATGTGATTCATTATATGTCAGCTAAGACATAAAAATGACCCATAAAAACATCCTCAAACATGCTCCAGATCCATACATCACGCCATAATTCATGGCAACACGCTACACCACCAAGTCGACCAAGAACAATAAAAATAACAACACGTTACATGAAAAATCTTCAAACTTGATTACATAATCCAATGCGATCTAGCAACGTGAATAGGGCACAATCAAGAAATATTAGCAAGCAACATGAAATACCACAACATCAACATCAACATGAACAACTCTGTCTCATGAATCAAAATCATATCCGCACTAAACCATAACCACTGTCACAAAAGAAAAATCGCTTGCCAAGATCCAAATCATGAACCACTCAAGCCGAGGACACACATCCATATCCTAAATTCACCACCAGGTTAGCAACAAATAATGCTGTAATTGTATTGAGATGATGTAATGAGAGGGGAGGGGTGAATCAGTACCTCTAAAAAATTTCTTGGTTAGCCCATTAACCCTTAGTCATCAGTTTGTAATTTTATCTTATCTAACTGTTCATCTTTCTTTATGCATATGAAATCATATCATACATTCTTTTGATATGCATCAATAATAGAAACATTCATGAAAATAGATAACACATGACACAAGATATGATAGCACAAAAAACTCCTGTTAAGGAAGTAAAAACTACGATGGGGATTGTTACCCACAAACTTCACTATCTGCAAATAAGAAGGGGTCGGTTAAGGCTTACAATTGGTCACTTCTGATGACCTACCCTGTTAGGAGTATTACAGTGGAGACTTGTTAAGATCTGCTTCATTTGAAGCTTTAGCAACACTGTTAAGCGTGCACTCTATTAAGAGATTTGGAAAGAATGGTTAAGTCCACCTTCTACAAAAGGATTTTAGATGTGATGCACTTGTTAGAATGCAAATACATAAGTCTTTGATCTGATGATAAATGAAATCTTCAATTGTTGATAACATATCCTATAAAGCTTCATACATATAAGTAATCATCCTTCCATGATTGAATAGTACCTTTGTCTGCTCATCGGTAGCCTCTATGTGTTCTTGATAACTGATATACTCTATTTCTAATCTTTGCATGAATTCTACCTTCTGCTCCTTAGATGCTCTTTGTGGCTATCAATAGTAAAGAATTCATGTTTTTCACAATTGAGTATGACATCTATTTATACAAATTTAGGTTCAATTCTTGATTCATGTAGTGCAAGTTAACTCTAGATCCAAGGTTTACAACTTGACCTTTACCTTTAGTTAGATATGCTTTAGATCTGTTAGGATGCTTTAAAGCATTTACATAAATCTTGCATGACCATAAAATTCTGATTTAAAACAAAACAAAACTCTATAAATAGAATTACATTGCTTTAACCGTCGTGTAAAACTCAGATCCACAATTTGCAGGTTCTTTGCCTGTCTGTTGGTTGGTTTTCTTGATCGTTAGTGTTCCTTTCTTGAGCTGGTCATCGGGTATGCTTTTTCTGTTCCTGTCAGGTTAGTTCTGAAAACAGTGTCACCGGTAATGCTTGTGTTCACTGGTGATTCTTGTGGTCGTCGGTGATGCTTGTCACTTTTATAATTAGCATTTTTCTCAAAATATTTGTTTTGTTGGGTATGCTTGCATTTCACCGGTACTGCTTGTGGTTCATCGGTATTGCGTGTTGTCTGCCGGTAATGCTTTCTGTCTATGTTTTTCAGTGAGTATACTAATGGAAAAATAATGTCATCAATCTCCCCCTTTGACATTAGTATCAAAAACATGATATGTGCAACATACTGAGTGTATTAGTATGTACACATGTGTATACTTCTTCCTTAGTCATTTGAATGACTCCCCCTATGTATATGCCTGTAAGTGTAAGTATATATATATCCTTTATCTTTTCTTTTTCAACTGATATATGTAGTGTACATAACTATATACATTTCCTTTCCTCCTTTTTTGATTCTAAAGCCAAAGGTACTTACAACTTTTCAAAAAGGTGGGAATGTGAGGATTTTACTTCCTCCATAATTTTCTCCCATTTCTCCTTTAGCATTTCTAGAGCCATGTGCTCTAGTGAATTCCTTACATGGATATCATAGATGTTGTCTACTACAGACATCTCCGGGTTTGCTATTAGATTTCTTGCTTCAGAAACATGCTGCTACAGAATTGTAAGATTTGGTAGAATGTGTACTTGAAGTTCTATGATCTCACCTCTGAATTGGGTCTCAGCATCCCATATTTCTTGCCTTAGCCTATTTGCCTCAATGACTGTGTCATGATGTGCCTTTATGTTGTCGGCTTGTGAGGTTAGGCTTTGTGCACTCTTTGTGACATTTGAGTCAATTTCTAAAAGTTTGTCACTGTTCTCTTTTCCATATTTCTCTAGTGTGCACATTTTCTGAAATAAGGTGATTGCTTCTGCAATCATTGGCTCCAATTCATCACTGAGTTTTGAGAGTTTTACCTTGTTCAGTGCCACTTCTTGGCTGATTTTATCAATTAGATTGAATTGATATTTCTTTTATGCTTACTCTTCCATTGCTTGATCTGCCTCTATACCTTGCTCTGTTATAGTGTTGGTGAGAACAAAAATTTGTTCCTTAACTGAAGTATTTTCATCAATTTTCACTTCAGGAACCAGTTGGTGGAGTATCTCTTTAGCCTTGTGAAGTGCCATGTTTTCTCTATGTTCTTGGATCATCTTCTTCTGTATGGATTTCCTCTGATAGAGCACTCCAAACTCTTGAAGTTTGTCACAGTCCAAAGTGGTTATGTCCCAGTTTGGAACTTCAATGACTTCATCAAGTGTCACAGCCAATATATCCTTCTTTATTGTTTTCTTCTTTTTCTTCTTTGGCTGGGTGGCAGATTGATGTAATACCATTTGTAAGGCTTGAGACTGGGTTGACTTAGTTGGTGAGTGTTTAGAGGATGAGGCATCCTTTTGTATCTGTTCAGTGTTCACCACCTGGTTTGGTGAAGATGTCTCCTCACATACCTTAGGTGTATCTACAAATGAATCTTCTTTTTGTTTTATTTCCTGATTTCTCTTAACTTCCTCACTCTTATCTTGCTCTTCAACCTTTCTCGATGTATCCTCTGTTGTTTTATCTGCCTCTTGTTGTTGTTCTTTTGATACATCCTGCTGCTCATCGATTACATCCTTCATTTCAGTGTCTGTCTCCTTAGGGGTGTTGGATGCACCTTGGTTTTCATCAGTACCCATATCCTTGGGTATATCATCATCTTTCTTAGATGATTTATCCTGGCTTGACTGTATATCAATAACATCTATTAATATATGCATATTTGTCAGTGTATTGACAGTTACAATGTCAATAGCTATGTCTTGTTTGTCGGTCTTACCCTCTGCAGTATTGATGTTTTCATCTTTTTGGATCTCTGCTACAGGGTCTTTTCCTGTAATGGTGTCGACAATGTTGTCTAACCATGAATCATCGTTCATATCAACATCTAAGTTACCCTTTATTGAAATTTCCTCTTTGGTAACTGCTTCATCCTCCAAGTTAATGTG
>MU227649.1:1295805-1308659 GCA_018584345.1 Thuja plicata | reverse complement strand
GGGGACAGTTTCCCCGTGGGAGAGGACAGTCACACCCCTCCCCACGGGTGGTTACTGCTGGTCGCTCCCCTAGTTGCTGCGACTGCAGTCGCCGCCCTTAGAGGCTACGACTTGTAGTCGCAGTCCTAAGGCACCGCGACCTAGTCGCCCTTGTAATGATTTTTTTATTAATTAAAAATTAATTAATAATATTAATAATTAAAATTAGATTATCATTAATATAATTAACATTATTAATAATAATGTATTAATGTATATTAACGTTATTTTATTATTTGTTTAATAAATTAATATATTAATTATTTAATAAATTATTATATTAATTATTTGATAAATATATTAATTGTTTGATAATTTAGTATATTAATTGTTTAATAATTTAATATATTATTTAATCATGGTTGATATTTATCAACTATTAAATTTAAATATATATATATATATATATAAATTATTATTAATTCATTAATTAGTGTTAATATTCAATTCTTCGGTTAGAAGTACAATTTTAATTGAGGGCCATCACAGTCCCTCTGTCTCAAATTTGCTTGTCCTCAAGCATCTTATGGGCTTCTTCTTTCTCCCATGTGACATTCCTTTTGATAGGTTTCCCCATTGGTTACATATTCGGTGATAGACTTATTTCTTAGTATCTTTTCCTGAGTGTCAAAAATAATTTCCGGTTTTGGGGCCAGTTGCCCTCTTGTTTGGAGTTTCATCTTCATGGACTTCTTCTACTCGGTTGATTTGTCCCCTTTTACATCGATGATCACGACTCCAAGGTGCCTTACATCTAAAGCACAATTTTTTCTCGATTAATTCTCCTTGCTCCATGGTTCCTTGCTTAGATAACATGGCCTTTCTGTATTCTCCTCTTTGGTCCTTTCATTCTGATGGGTAACTTTGGACGTGAAGTTTTTGGGGTTTTCTTTAGGTGCATCATATTTTGTCATTCTTGCCTTCCTGATGGCTTCTTCAAGGGTTTGGGGTTCGAAGGGTTTTACCCTTATCCCGATGTGTTCTTTAAGCCCTTCAATGAACATATATACCTGCCTCTTTTGGGATATGTCGCGAACCATGACTGATAGACTTTGAAATTTGTTGGCAAATTCTTCAATAGTTCTTGTTTGCCTGAGATGGGTCAATTCTTGGAAGTACCATTCCGGTTCCCTTTGGTCGAATCGACTAATGAGCTTTTGTGTGAACTCACTATAGGTGTTAATACTTTTATGTCCAAGAGTGATGATGGCATGGTGCCACCAATTGTGGGCTTACCCGGTCAAATGGATGATGGCAAATTTAATGGCATTTTCTTCAATCATAGAGCTAAGGGAAAGGTAAGTGTCTAATTTTTGAACCCAAGCTTGAGCAATTTCTCTCCCTATCCCGTGGAAGTATGGTAGGGACATTTTACCTATTTCGGTTTTAATGTCTCTTTCCCTATGATTTCTTCTCCCACTATGGCTTGCCATTGTTTTGGTTTCATAGTATTCTTTAAAGGGGATGAGTCCTTGTACCTCTGGTTCTAAATTAGCATACATTTGGGCAATCTCTTCCACTGAATGGGTGGATGGTTCTCCTTCGACAACCGGTTCTTCTCTTGGGAGAAAGGATGGTATAGTGTGTCTCATGGTGGAATCTTGAGTTGAGTGTTCATTTTCAGAATTATTGGAGTGAGTATTTCTCTCGGGATTGGGATTGGGTCTTTCATTATGATTGCCTTTATTCATGCCTTGGATGGCCTAGAGTATCAATTGGTTGGTTCTTTCGAACCTTTCATTGGTTTGTTCCATGAAGTTACTTAACTCTTGTGCTAGTTGTTCTGCCATCGCTTTCTTTCCCCTGGTGCGTTGATAGGTTTGCATGAACCGAGATACCACTGTAATGTCCCTTCTTAGTCTCCTTATTTAATTTCCTGCAAACTCGATGTTAGTACAAAATATTACACAATATTTATATGACTCTTACTCTATTCTAAGTTAGTAAGGGGATTTGACCCTAGGAGCTGCCTCTAGGTCGAGCTTTACTGAATTCCTGATTCTCGGCTTGATGGATATAAGATCCACTCTAAGCAACCAGGCTATCGACACGTCAACCCATAGAGCACTGCTCCTAAGATCTCTTGGAAACGATAAACGTTATCCAAGCCTATGCATATGCATATGACTGGCTATCAGTATATATACTGCCTACACGAGATTATTACAACCTCAAATTGGCAACGGGACTATACCAATCTCGAATTGCCACCAATTTGACAACGGGGTTATATCAACCTTGAATTGCCATTGGCAACGGGACTATAACAATCTCGAATTGCCAATTAATCTCATTTGGGCAACATGGCTATACCAACTTCGAATTGCCATTGGCAATGGGACTATAACAATCTTGAATTGCCAATTAATCTCATTTGGGCAACGAGGCTATAACAACCTTGAATTGCTATTGGCAGCGAGACTATAACAATCTCGAATTGCCAATTAATCTCATTTGGGCAACGGGGCTATAACAACCTCGAATTGCCATTGGCAATGGGACTATAACAATCTCAAATTGCCAATTAATCTCATTTGGGCACATATAAATGTACAATTTTAGTATTGATTATACGATCAACTTTAAGTTTATAAAAATCCACAATTATACGAGAAGGCATCAATTAAGATTTCATATAATAGATGTAAAAATATCTCAATCATATATGTATATATATATATATGAATTTATACAAATGATAAAATACATATATTTACAAAATGCATATACTATAAACGAGTCTATATATATAAATAAATAAATATAAATATAAATAAATAAATATAAATATAAATAAATAAATAAATAAATAAATAAATAAATAAATAAATATTTATATATATACATATATATAATTATTCAACACTTAATAATATTTTCATACCCAAAATGCTGATGAATCCTCTATCGACTGGTCGCTGTTTTTCTAATTCCCTGTGGCTGGTCATATATATATATTTTGCCTTTAACCCCATCGCCTACCCCTTATTAATACGCGGGGAGGGGGGGGGGCAGTTTCCCCGTGGGAGAGGGCAGTCACACCCCTCCCCATGGGTGGTGACTACTGATCGCTCCCCTAGTGGCTGCGACTGCAGTCGTAGCCCTTAGAGGCCGCGACTTGTCGTAGTCCTAAGGGACCGCGACCCAGTCACCCTTGTAATGATTTTTTTATTAATTAAAAATTAATGAATAATATTAATAATTAAAATTAGATTTTGATTAATATAATTAACATTATTGATATTAATGTATTAATGTATATTAACGTTAGTTTATTAATTGTTTAATAAATTAATATTGTTTAATAAATTAATATATTAATTGTTTGCTAAATATAGTAATTGTTTGATAATTTAGTATGTTAATTGTTTAATAATTTAATATATTAATTTTTTAATAATAAAATATATTACTTAATCATGGTTTATATTTATCAACTATTAAATTTAAATATATATACATATATATAAAGTTTATTATTAATTCATTAATTAGTGTTAATATTCAATTCTTCGGTTAGATGTACAATTTTAATTGAGGGCCATCACACAGAAAGGACAGTAGTAACGAGGCAAATGTGGTAAGTAATAAATTTGAAGAAGATGCTTTGATTCTTTCCCTATAAATTGTTGATGATTCATGGGTTTTAGATTCAGGGGTCTCCTTTCATGCTATGCCCCACATAAGTTATTTTCTTGATTATGTCCAAGGGGATTTTGGGCTGGTTTATTTGGGAGATAATGAACACTGTTAGATTGTTGCGAAGGGAAGAATTAAGATTAAGTTGCAGAATGAGAATCATTGTCTACTACAAGAGGTAAGGCACGTTCCAAGGCTGAGTAGGAATTTAATTTCAGTAGGGCAGCTAGGTGATGATGGTTTCACAGTTACTTTTAATGATAAAAATTGGAAGGTTTCAAAAGGTGCCTTAGTGGTAGCAAAATGTGTGAAAGTAGGCACCTTATATCGTTGTACAGGTCATACTGTTCCTTCTACTTTAATTGTTACAGAGAAAAGTTGATGTTCAGGAACAATTTTTGCAGCTCAGCAAGAAGAACATCAAACAATTGTTGTGGATTTCGAAACAACACTATGGCACAATATGAGTGAAAAAGGTATGAAATTACTTCATTCAAAGAAAGTTTTACTAGGTCTGAAATGTATCAATATGGATTTCTGTGAGAGTTGTGTGTAGGGCAAACAAAAGAGAGTTAGTTTTTTGAAGGGTGGGAAGGAAAAGAAAGATGAGAAATTGGAGCTTGTGCATACAGATGTATGGGGACCAACTCAGGTATCTTCCCTTGGTGGCTCTCTATATTTTGTTACATTCATTGATGTTGCAACTAGGAAAGTATGGATTTATTTCATTAGGTAGAAATCTGATGTATTTAAAACTTTTAAAAAATGGAAAAGCTTGGTTGAGAATGAGACTGGTAAAAGACTAAAATGTCTTAGATATGATAATGGTGGTGAGTATTGCAGCAAAGAATTTGAAGATTATTGTTCCTTTAATGATATTCGTAGGGAGAACTCCAAGGACTCCACAAGAAAATGGAGTGGCTGAAAACATGAATAGGACAATAATGGAGTGTGCAAGGACTATGAGGTTGCATGCTGGGCTGCCCTTAAACATGTGGGGAGAGGCTGTAAATACTGCTGTTTATTTAATTAATAGAGGTCCCTCTACTCCTTTGGGTTGTGGTATTCTAGAGGAAGCATGGACAGACAAGAAGGTGAGTTATTCTTTTCTCAGAGCCTTCGGTTGTGAAACATTTGCACATATAGATTCTGAAAATAGAACCAAGTTGGAAGCTAAATTAAAGAAATGTGTATTTGTTGGATATGGCAATGATGAATTTGGCTATAGACTTTGGGATTTTGAGAATCATAAAATTGTAAGAAGCAGGGATGTCATATTCAATGAGAAAGTGTTCTACAAAGATCAGTTGCAACAACATGAGAAGAAAGAAAATGATTATGTAGTGCTGGATGATACTCTTAAAGATGATGTTTCAGTGGCTCCTCATGCTCCGCAACAACAACAACAACAAATACCACAAACTCCAGTGAATGTTAGATGATCTTCAAGGATAAGTAGACCTCCTGACAGGTTCTCTCCCTCTTTGTATTCTATTTTATTGACTGATGCTGGTGAATCAAAATGTTATGATAAAGCTATGCAGCTGGATACCAAGGTTCAGTGGAAGCACGGATTAACAAAAGAAATGGACTCCTTGTTGAAAAATCAGATTTGGGAATTATGCAAGTTGCCTGTAGGTAAAAAGGCTTTACAAAACAAATGGGTTTATAGGCTGAAGAGGAAGACGGAGGTAAGAAAAGATTTAAAGCCAGGTTAGTTGTAAAGGGATTTGCACAGAAAAAAGACATTGATATTTCTGAAATTTTTTCTCCGATTGTTAAGATGACTTCTATTCGTCCTGTTTTAATTGTTGCGGCTGTTGAAGATTTGCATTTGGAACAGCTAGATGTGAAAACTTCCTTTCTCCATGGTGATTTGGAGGAGCTATATATGGAACAACCCCAAGGATTTGAGGTCAAAGGTAAGAAGTTAGTGTGCAGATTAGAGAAGAGTTTATATGGATTGAAATAAGCACCTCGGCAATGGTACTTAAAATTTGATAGTTTTATGGTTGAGTACGGCTTTAATAGGTGTAATTCTGAGCATTGTGTTTATTTTAAGAGGTTGGATAATGACAACTACATTATTTTATGTTTATATGTTTATGACATGCTTGTACAGGGGTCTAACATGGATCACATAAGAGAGTTAAAACAACAGTTAGCAAACTCATTTGCTATGAAGGATTTGGGGGCAGCAAAACAAATCCTTGGTATGAAAATTTGTAGAGATTCCACATGGAGGATGCAAAATCTATCGACACACCTTTGCCTAGTCATTTGAAATTGACTAAGGGGATGTGTCCAAAGGGTATATGAGTCATCTTGGAGTTGAGCATTGGAATGCGGTAAAATGGATTCTCAGATACTTGAGAGGTACATCCTACAAATGTTTATGTTATGGGGGCTCTAGTACTGATTTACAAGGCTATGTTGACTTAGATTTGGCAGGAGACATTGATACTAGACGAAGTACAACAGGTTATGTTTTTACTGTTGGTGGGACAACGATGAGTTGGATCTCCAAGTTATCCACCACAGAGGTAGAGTATGTAGTTGCAACAAAGGCAAGCAAGGAGATGATATGGCTGCAATCTTTCATGGAAGAATTGGGTAAAACACAGGTTAACAATTATTTGTTTACAGACAACCAGAGTGCCATTCATCTTGCAAAGATTTCTGCCTTGCATTCAAAGACAAAACACATACAATTGAGGTATCACTTTATTCGGTCGGTATTGGATGATGGATGGTTAAGGCTGGACAAAATACATATAGATGACAATCCAACAGATATGTATACAAAGGCAGTGATAAGACAAGGGAGATGCGATGCTCCTCTTCAGCTTCGGTTGGTCTTCACGACTAAAACAATAAAACAAAACAATAGAGTCTAGGGTGTTTCTTTCCAGTGGGAGCTACAGGGGTAGCGATATTGCTACAAGATCAATCTCCAACTGGGAGATTGTTAAGTGTGGAGTCTGATCAGTCTCCAAGTGGGAGATTGTTGGTTTGTGGTGACTGCTCAGGCAAGTACTGTAGACTTTCTACAATTCGTGGGGTTCGGGGCAACAACCTGAATTTTTTTTTGGGTTAACTCGTCAAGCATTTCCTTAGGTTAACTCTTCAAGCATTTCCTTAGGTTAACTCGTCAAGCAATTTTTAGGGTTAGGGTTTTTCTATAAGAAAAATGATGTTAGGGTTATGGCTTAGTAGAGTGGAGAAGTATTGTAGCATTTTGTAGCGGTATTGAGCTGCAAGGGATCACTAGTTGTAATCGGTTGGAATTACTGGATAATAATATTGGATTCTTTGTTTGGTGGACATAGCCCAAGATTGGGTGAACCTCGTTAAATTCTTTGTGCCTTATTTTTGTGTGTGTTTTATTTCTCTGTTTTATTGATCGTATATGCATTTAACTGTTAAGATATTTGTCTTCTAATCCTAACATATATTTGATGGATCAAATAAGAGTATTGCATGTGCATGGGTGTAGAAACTAGATACATACCTACCGTTGAAACCAATGCTTGAGGATGATGCCATCAAAATTGCAACCTTACACTTGGAAGGATCATCTCATGAATGGTGGTACCATGGGTTAGTTAACCAAGGTCATAGACTAATAGATTCAATAGGAAGGATCTAAAAGCCCATTTTAGAGAATTGGCACAATTAAAACTAGAATGGATAGTGGAGAGATGTGTAGAAGAATTCAAAGGTTATTACTTATGGTATTGGATATTTCAGAAAGAAGATTAACTATCCTTTTTATCGAAGGACTAATTAAACCTCTTAGGGGTTTAATTAAGGCATTTGATCCATTGACCCTTCAATAAGCTATCAAAAAGAGCTTTGAATTTAGAAACTTCCATAGCCAAGCATAAGTTCTTTTAGGAAAATTCTCCTGTTGGGTTGACTTTGGAACCGTTTCAAAAGGTTTTTTTTCTCAACTAAAGGCGTTACCATCAAAGAGTAATTTTGATAAAGTAACCAAAAATGAGTTGTGTGAAACAAATTATGTTTTTCTTGTAGAAAAACATGGGGAATTGGACATTGTTGTTTGGAAAAGGCCAAGTACATTAAATAGAAGTAATGTTTGATGAGGAAGAATAAAAAATCTAAGTAGTTAAAATGCGAAACTAAAGAAGAAAATGAATATTTAAAGGGCACACTTAAAACCTTGTCAAGCACTCCTAAATATCATCCTTTTCTAGTACAAGGGGTCTTACAAGGGCACAAAGTTGTAGTCCTAATTGATAGTGGGGCTACAAAATATCATTGATGAAGGAATAATTGCTAGAAGAGGGTTACAAGCATAAGATTTTAATGGATTCAATGTTATAGTGGTGGATGGATTACCATCCCTTGCACTAAGAAATTCAGCAGCTGGAGGATACCCTTGGTAACCAAGATGCAAGATGACTTCTATTGGGCATAGGAGAAACTGATGTGGTCTTAGGAGTACAATGTCTATACTCTTTGGGAGAGTTTACACAAAATTATTAGACAATGGAATTAAGGTACAAATCAGAGGGAAAGACATTGTTACAAGGCATCATTGTGGGAGCTCCTAAAGTTATAATAGCAAAAAGAATGGAAAGATGTTTTAGGAGTGGACAAATAGCATGTGCAGCACAATGCTTAGTAACATCTACAACCACTACAAGAAAGACTGCATTAAGAAGTCAAATTATTCCTTCATTAAAAATAACCCTTCTTGATTATGAAGGAACACTAATTTTGATTCCTGAGGTTCTTATAAATTTTAGAAAGAAAAAGGTAAGAAATAAAACAATGATAGATATATCTGATTTGATAGAAATATATTTTAGAAGAAGATGCAACATGGGAGAGTGAGGAAATCCTTTAGCATTCTAATTTGTAATTACTTGAGGACAGGCAATCTTGGGAAGAAGTACAGGCAATCTTGGGAAGGGCGGATCGTAATGACCCCTCCTTACAATAAAACAAATACTATGTGCCTTTGGTAACGCTGGGTGGCAGCAGTCCTAAAGTAATTAGAATTTACTTAGCATGTAGTGCTGAAGTTTAAGGATGCTCGTGATTTCCTTAAGGAAGGATTAGCAATAATAAAATTGAAATTAAAGTGAAGTTTAGTTTTAATAAAAGTTGAAAGGTACATGAAGAGTTCTATCTATTAGAGAGAAGGTATATAAGTAAGATCAATAAGGACACTGTTTTTTTGTGAAGATATTTTATATTATTACTCTATGTGCAGCGTGAGCCATGGTTAAGAAACTTGAGGACGAAACCCCTCAAGGTTTGAAATGAAAGGATGAAATCCCCTGAATTTCCATTGTGAGTTAGTGAATGAAAACCCTTGACTCTAGCAGATTCTAAGACATTTCAAAGGCATTTGATTAAAGAGAGATCACTGCAGATTAGAGGAAGATTTACAGCAGAGAAAAGAGGATGTAACAAACTGTTAACCTACAATTTCTAGACTAATTTTATTCTTATAATTGTTTGTGCAACTATTATTATGAGTTAGGGTTTATTATGTTTAAAAGAAAACAATGAAAATTTAAAAGGGAAGATTACAACTCAGCTGCTCTGTTCATCTGTGGACTGTACATCTTGTTAGAGGTTTACCCATGTTAATCTGAAAGTGTTCTTCCTTGAGCAACGTAGCAGTACACTGCAGTTTTCCTTCAGCACAGAAACACACCTAACAGTAGCCTTGATCTCTGTGCAGGTGTGTTAAAGGTTCAGTCAAGAGCAAGATCAGCAGCAGCAGGTTCAACAGTGATGCCAGAGTTCACTTTAGTTTCTGTGCAGCTGAGAGATCAGAATGTAGAGGAGGTAGTTATACAGGAGAGCAAGGCCCAGCTATATAGGGAGCTTACTTTGAGATTAGTTCTTAGTTAACAACTTGAGACTTGAGTGATTTGTAGAAATCACTTACTTACCTACTTAATTAGGGATTAAGTAGTTGTTAGATTAGGTTGATTGATTAGTCAAATTGAGTGTTGCTCTAGTGAGTTGCAAGCTTAACTTGGAGCTTTACTTCAAACCACATTGAGTTTCTCATAGTTAGATTCATAATGCACTTGACTATTTAAAGAGTATAGATTCTTAATGTAATCCCGCTGCACGTGGAGTCTTTTTTCTAAAATCTCGTCCCAGTACTGTGATTTCTTTTTAGATTTAATGAGAAGACAATTGCAGGTTTGAGGCTTCAATATTGTGTATTTACAATGTGTTTGCTTCCCGTGAGAGGGAATTGTTGGAGGGTTTTAGTGGGCGTGATGCTCAAGCTTAAGTGATTGAAGCTGATCCAAGCTTGTGAGAGGCATAAGGGCCCGTCATAGGTAATTAGCTGTAATGCCTAGGATGTTTTATTGATTGGAAGGCTGATTTTAACCTGAGATAGGTGGCTAAATCTTTTCAGTGGGCATGATATGTGTAATGTCCCCATTTTTAGTAGGGTCATTGAATGGATGTTGCCAAGTCATTATTGCGATCCTCGTGGTTTGGCGAGGTGTTTAGAGGGTCATTGGTGTGAACTTACTATTTATAGTAAGTCAATGGATAATTTCGATGAGCTTAGATGAGTTAGAGGAGTGAATGATGCTCTCAGTTTTCATTTCTAGCTTCCGGTTTGGGCTCCAAGAATCTTGGAGAGAGCATCTATTTTTAGTAAGTCACCCCGTCAGGTTCGTTCATCATCTTTTATCATCAGAATCACTCTAGTGCAGACAAATTTCGATTTTGATGCTTCTTTAGTTGTTTTCGCTAGACGGGTGTAGAATGGTTAACAATATAGAATATACAGAAGGATACATTGAGCATTCATGAATACCATCCAAACAATTACCAATAATTAACTAATTACCAATATCAATGAAAGATACAAAGTACCATACCAGAATGCCAGATTGGCGAGGAAGGGTTTATTCTATTTATTATTACCAGAAAAATCATCTCTTCAACAACAATAAATCCAAGTCTTATATAATAGTCGGTTGGTTGGGGAAACCAACGGACGCATCTCCTCGCTCCTAACTACCCTCCTGACAAAACATAACTAAGTCTAATTAATAATGACTTTATTACCTACTACATATATCCCCCTCAAAAAAGAAGTCGTCTTCCAGACGACTGTATAATAGAAAAAAGAAACTCCTTCGAGCACCCTCAATGCATCCATCTTTCTGGCTTCGTTGGCTTCGCCAGCTCGTTCCATCTTCCCACATAGTCTTCTCCTCTTCCCATTCCTTCTTCATCTGGTTTGTCTGGTCCTTTTCTTGTTTCCTCCTCCGTGTCCTCACCCTGTGCAGTTTCCCTTTTCTTTGTACGGTTGTCCTCCTTGGTACAGACCTGTGCACTGCCTTCCGTACTAGGAGTGGTACGGACACCTTTTGTACTAGGAGTGGTATGGGCGCCTCCCACCGTACTGGTCCCATCCTCTTCTAAACTGTCTTCTCCAATTGGGCTTGATCCAGATGTTTTTGGAAGTCTTTTTGGTCCAACCATTTTATCCGTGGACTAGCCTTCTCCTTCTTGCGTACGACCTCCTCCACCTTGGCCTCCTTCTGGCGTACGACGTACGACCCTACCACTCGTACGACCTTGTGTATGGCCTCCTTTACCTTGCGTACTAACTCCTCCTTTTGGCGTACGACCTACTTCTGGTGTACGACCTGTTCCTCCTAGCGTACGGCCTGCTTCTGGCGTACGACATGTTTGAGTACAACCTCCTCCTTCTGGCGTACGACCTGCTTGGGAACAGCCGTACGGTGTACGGGCAAGGCTTGGAGAGTACGACCCCTTTCTGCAACCAATCTGTCTGTACGACTTACGGCCCCCATGTAATCCGTACAGTCTGCTTTTATGACTTGGTGCGTACGGCTGCCTTGTATGACTTGGTGTGTACGACCGCCTTCTCCAATCATTTCGTCCGTACGGCGTACAACCTCTCTCCAGTCCGTACGGCCTCCTCCGAGCTGCAATCTCGCGTACGGCCTCCTTGCATTCCGTACGCCCACTTTCTTTCACCTGTCGTCCGTACGGCAAACGGACCACCTGTACTCCGTACGTGGGTTGGCTGATCTCTTCCTTGAGCTGGACTCGTACGGTTTCTAAGTGGCCAGCTCTCCCACTTTCCTCTGTTTGAGCACGTACGTCCTCCCATCTGTACGGTGTGTTATGAGTTAGAATGCCCCACTTGAGTCTTTTATAAGGCTCATGGATGTTAGGGTTTGGTTTTATTATTTCCCTCTTAGCATGTTTCTTTGCTTTTTCTTTTATGGTTGTGGTGCCCTCCTTGCATTCCTTATACTCCTCAGGGTAGCTCTCCTCTGCTTCTTTGATTTGCAACATATTGCACTCTGGCTGGAATACTTCATAGTCGCCCATCTGCCAGTGGAATAGGCCGCTGAGAGAACTGGTCTCGTCTTCTGAGCATTCCCCTAGCCAGAGCACTCCTTCATCTGGTTCCACTCCTTTGTCCTCTCCTTCTGAGTCAGATGCCAGATCCTGGCTTACACATTGATTCCTCAGGTCGATTGTGTACTTTCTCCCGTCGACTTCTATGGATAAGGTATTCTTTTTCCAATTATGGGTGGCCTTGTCTGCCACCAGCCAACCTCTCCCTAACAATGCATCATATCCCTTCTTTTCTAGATTAATTACTACAAAGTCAAGAAGAAAGTGTTGTGTACCGATCCTTACCTTTTGCCCCATTAAGGTTCCTATTGGTTTGATTCCGTGTTGATCTGCACCTACCAATTGGAATGTGGGCGGCCAGAGGGTAGGCTTCCCTAGTGCCTTCCAAGTCTCCTCCGGTAAGACATTCACACCGGATCCTCCGTCCACAATAGTATTCGAGAGTTTGCACCCCATTATCTCCATTTCCACTATTGCCGGTGTTCTCCCTGTCCCTATTGTGAATATAGCATCGGCCATATCTGCTGGTTTTTCTTCTTTCTCCTCCTTTTTCAAGGTTTCCTCTTGGCTGCTTGTTCCCTGTGCCATTGCTACCCGTAACTGAGGTAATGTTTCTAATAAATCCATAATTCTTACCGGAATAGTGGTTTCCAGTACTTGTTTCATGATGCTAGGTACTGGTCGGTTATTTGGGGATTTAGCAGCACTTCCTCTTCCTCCCTCTGGCATGTTATTTCTAATCTCATTCCTTGCTTCTTGAAACC
>MU227649.1:1248803-1282848 GCA_018584345.1 Thuja plicata | reverse complement strand
AGCCTTTTCCATACCATAAGTTGGTTCATTCAGTTGGAGTGCGCTGCCAAATTCGAATTATCTATCTTTGCTCTGACAAATGTTTGCAGTATGCTTTACAAATTCTCATTTCAATTAATTTTTTTAAGTTACAATCGGCTAACCCCTTGCACCCGGATGGTGCAAGTGCTAGTTTAGATATATTAACAAGTTCTAACAAAGTGATACTTCATGTTTTTCAGTGTGCATTGCTGAAGGATTGTTGTTTAAGTAGATAATATTTTTGGTAGAAGGATTATAGGTAAAGAATGACACCAAAGGCTGAACGTGAACTTCATGTATTACAATTCTTTTGGATTCAAATGCTAAGTTGGATTTCAATTTAGGAAGCTAAAATTCTCATCTAACATTTAATTTATGCCTTGAATATAGAGGCTAACGTTATGACCAAGCAATAATATGAATATGAACAAACCCAAACAAAGTTAGAGGAATAGTTTGAGCAAAAGCAGTATCTTGATAATGAACTGTGTGAGAGGAAGTAAAAGATGGTTATTGAGAGCAGAGCTAATATGATTCAGGAGCAGATTGGTTAACAATGTTGTTTCCCATCACTTATGGTCCCGTTGACATGAGTTTTGTTCCACTACAACATGCAGAATAAAACACTTGGTGCTTCAAGATGAAATACCAAATACTCAAATCCTCTCTTGAATAAGGTCAATCCTTATGCTAAGCTTGCAAAGTAAGATCACAAGGTGACTTCAAGGTTCCTTCAACCGTGGACACTCGCTCATCGAAATAATGTGATTTGCTGGTAATCACTCAGGGGACTTACGTTGTTCAATCAATGGATATCAACTCTTGCACTTCTAAAGATTTAGCTTCACAATGTGCAATGAAAATATAGTTTTGATTTCCAATTTTCCACTTCAACTTAAACTTAACTTATACTTCTACTCCTAACTATGAATGCAAGGAAATATGGATGACTTGGACTCTACTAGATGCGGTTTTATCAGCAACTTCCACCCATCTAGTGCAAGCTTCTAAGAAATACACAAATGGTTTTCAAATTAATATCTCCTCTTCAATCCCATCAAATGGATGCAAACTAAAGATTGAATATCAATTAAAGTTAAGTGCTTTCATCGGCTAACCACGCAAAGCAAACTTACAATTAGCAAGAGGCTAGTGGCCCGTATTCGTCGAGTCAATCAAGTAAACATCCACAATTACTTTCATCCAACTAAAGTACTTCAACATGAAATGAAATCTAGTCCAAGTGAAAGATTGAGGAAACCATGCAACATTTCAAAGCAATATTAAGTAATTCACCATGAAGAACCAACAATGAATTATCAATCACTTTGATAAGCATTATAGCAACAATTTGATCAAGTCTCTCCCTTAGCTAACCTAATCTAATCTCCTAAACTATTATCTCTCTAGCTTCTAACTCTTACAAATGAGAAGGCCTTTGCCTTCTATAGATGTTCAATTAAAACGAAGGGCCAAGATCAATTCAAGATCAAGGGCCAAGATTTATCCCTACAAACCCTAATTAGGGTTGCCAAATTTACAACCAATTACATGAGAGCACCAAATCATGGGCCAATAAGAAAATTACAATGATTTTTCCAACCAATGAGAAAATAGGACATTTGGCATAATGTGATTGGATGTGCTTGAATCTGGAATTTTTTATTGGAAAAGACAACTAGGGGCCACATCATCATCTTTATCTTGTAGACTTGATTAATCTTCTTGGTGAAGAGAAAATATCTCTTGATACACAACATTGTCCAGCTCTCCCATATGATGGCACATTCCCAAATTACTTCATCTTCTCGAATCTTCTTCATATTTCATTCTTGGAAATTTTCTCATTGCTATGACCCAAACTTGTATCTCGAACTTGTAATCTTGGTGTCTTTTTGAGGTGATGGAATCCTCCATGTAGTTGGATCCGTTTAAGGTGAACTTGGATCTCAAAAGGAAATCCAAGTTGATAAAAAATCTTCTTCGATTTACTTTCTTCTTGATTCTTGAATTCCACTTTGACCTTGATCTTGGATTGGGATTCCTCATTTTAGCTTTCATTCTTGAACCATCTTGCTTGTCTTGAACTTGCACTTTGATAATCTAATGTTGGTCCTCCTTCTCATTTAAAGTTTTGAGCTTGACCTTGCTACCACCTTTAGCTCTCCAAGCCTCTCCTTCAATCACCCTGCAAAACAAAGGAAAAATTTATTAAGCTCACAAAATGATAAGTATAGAGTCCATAGTTCAAAATAATCGGTATCGGCAACTTATCGTCGAGGGCAAAAAAAAAATTATCAGGAAATATCGGAGATAAGTCGAAAACTTATCGGGAACTTCAAAAATTGCTTAAATTTAATTAGAAGTGCATTTTTTTTGCAAAATTCAATAAGGAGATGCATCTAATGAGTCAGTAAATGAGTAAACAAACCAAACAAGCTGATCTAGATATATATAAATGCAAATAGGGTACAAAATCGCATCCTCTGTGGAAAGCTGATGGCTGGTAACCATAGTTTGATAGTCTAAAGACTCTAAACTCTAAAGCAAACTTAAAATAGCAAATTGTCTGTGTAAAACTATAAGCAAATACAAGTACAATATCAAAATAGTCTAACTCTACATCTTCTTCTTCCCCTTCCCAACAGATCTAGTAAAAATTACTGGAGTGGGAGGGAGTCTAGCCCTAGAAGTCTGCTGTGGCTGTGCCTCCTCCCTCTGCACGACTGGTCGTGACTGGACCTCTATCCTGGATGTAGATGGTGTTGATGCTGGCAATGACTCCTCATCATCTGAATCCTCCTCCAAACCCTTTCTCTCCTATCCAAACTCTTTTTTGCAAGTAAAAAATGATGTTTTTATCTTTTGCTGGGCGTCACTGCCTAAATCCGTAGTGCGGCCGATAAGTTTTTGGCTTATCCCGATAAGTTGGCAACTTATCGCTGATAAGTTGCCAACTTATCTGCGATATTTTCTGTGCGAAAATAACGTAGTTTATCACGGCTGAAAGCTTATCGTGGTAAGTAGACTTATCCCCTATAAGTCTACGCTATTTTAATTAGACGATATGGAGGAAATCTGAAAATTTACATGATATGAGATTGCATCTAAATCAACCTTCTCCTCTACTTATTTGAGAATTCCCAATTTTCCAAAGGTCTGATTTTTCTCCCAGCTTAATGAAGTTTTGATGATGCTACAAACAGCTCCAAGAATTTCTTAAAATTTACCCTTCAATTTGATGAAAATCGCTGCAATTAATGGTCTGGTCTGCTTGTCTTCTTAGGTGCTTTGTTTGTTTGAATTTGGTGATCGAACGAGGAAGTTCAAATTTTTTTTTTGTGTTTGTAAGTGGGAAGATGAGAGGGTCGGAATCCGACTTTGTCTCAATCCCACTAGAATGAGGGAAGGTCAGAATCTGACCTTCTCTCAATCCCTCATAACTTCACTCTTCTTTCTTTTGGGCAATTTCCAGCCTCCTACTTAGATTTCCATGAATGAAAGCATAAATCAGACCAAATCAGACTTTATAAGGGGGAGGAATAAAATTTATTTTGTCTTGGAGAACTTGTTTTAATCGTCAAAAAAAAAGCTCAAGCAATTCTAAAAATGGTTCAAGGCAAGGGTCGAAATTCCTTGTGGTTGATGTTCTAAGTGTGGGAATAAGAGAGGGTCGGAATCCGACCTTGTCTCAATCCCATTGGAATGAGGGAAGGTCGGATTCCGACCTTCTCTCAATCCCTTGAAACTTTTCATTTCAGATTTTCATTTTTGCATCAAGGATTTCTTTCTCCATTTGGGGACTTTCAGATTTGCACAAAGGTAAACAAGATCAAATCAGACTTCGAAAATGGGAGAAGCATAGTTGTTTTACTTTTGAAAATTAACTCCAATCACCATAATTTGATGCCCAAGCGATCTGTAGTTGGTCTAAAACAAAGGGGCGAAATCTTTCGAAACTCTCGTCGTGGGATTGAGAGAGGGCCGGAATTCGACCTGTTCTCAATCCCACTGGAATGAGGGAAGGTCGGAATCCGACCTTCTCTCAATCCCTTGCAAAAAAACTCCAGCGACTACACCCTTTCCAACTGTCCAATTTCTTCTTCATGCCCAGATTTGTTCATTTGGTGCTTAATTTGACTGAAATTTAGATTGTGGTAGATCCCTTGAGGTCTGATTTTCATATTCTAATGAAGATTTTGGTTTCTTAGATGTCTTAAATCTGATCAAGCTCAAGGAAAACTGATTTTTTGTCCTTAATCTCACCCACTTTGAGTCCATGAAATGAATGTGCTCGCCTTAATGTGAGGGTGTAAACTTTGGTTGGTTTTCATATTGGGAACAAGACAAGGTCAGAATACGACCTTGTCTTGATCCCATGGGAATGAGGGAAGGTCGGATTCTGACCTGATCTCAATCCCATGCAATTCATTCCTCAAACTCCAATTCGCCCTTACAAAATATCAATCTCAGATTTTCACTTCCAAATCACAAAGTTGTTCAAGCTCAAAAATATTCTAAATGGAAGGGTGAAACTCAAGATGGAGGTTTCAGCTGGAATGAGAGAGGGTCGGAATCCGACTTGCTCTCAACCCGGCTGGAATGAGGGAAGGTCAGAACCCGACCTTCTCTCAATCCCTTGATCTATTTGTCAAATCTCAAAGTGATTAAGCCCGCTCAGGGCGATATTTTTTATATAAAATATAACATTTAAGTATAAGTTAGTAACTTATACTTTAAGTTATATTTTATATAAATACTGTCAGGATGTTTGAGATAGGTTTCAGCTTCATAGGAGTTATAATAAAGATTCTAGATTTTGGAGGTTTTCAAAAAATTCCAGACTTAGCCAAATTTCAGGATTCAGCATGCCTTAAGCAACGTTACCTTCCTCAACCTTTCTTGACTTTCTAAGGTCAAATTGACACTGAAACAAGGATTTTCAAAAGGTTCTAACTTATTTCATCACAAATCCCTTGGTTTCAATTCTGTATTCCTGTTAGACTTAGACCAACTTTGCTTATATCCTAGACATACTTGACTTCCCAACAGGCCAAAATTGCTTGAAATTACTTCCTCGACTTGGAGACTTGAAAATGCTGCCAACTAAAACCACCTAAGACCACCTAAAAGCACCTAAGACCACTACTACTACTCTTGCTAAAGAGGGGGTCCCCATTTGCAATGGGGCGATGCTGTGAAAACCTCACAACAGGTCCAATATCAAATGATATCATTGGTTTCTATAGTAAATAGTATTATAGTAGTTTAACAGTGTATGCTGTTAGCTGCTGGATATACATATTAACAGACCATAAGTATGTTAACTTTAATAAATAATGTTCTGCATATTTAATTAAGTTTGAACTTAAAGGTAACAATTTTGAAGTAATTCCATTTTGTTGTTTTTCCATAGCAGGAGCTGTTTTATACACTAGCATTTGGCTTTGGCAAGAACAAACATGCAACACTTTCTACATTACAGAAACAGTTTTAACACAACTTTGTTGGCGTGAGATTATTGATCTTTTATAAATGCATTATTTAATTTCTGATTTTTTTCAATCAAGGCTTAGGGCTTATATCCTAATTAATGCTTAATTAGATCACTGAATTTTGAAGTTCATTTAGGGAGAAGCTCTCCAGCAGGGGTTACACATGGGTCACTAGAACCCATTTCTCAATAACTTGAATTTTACACTTAGCACTCATTGCATCTAGGCTAAGTTACCAGTATTGGTTTGGGTTTGGGTTTGGGTTTGCCAGTTCTATTTACGGTTTCAATCAAATAAAATTGTGGGTTGCGTTTGTTTTGGCTTCATTTATACAAAAAACATTTAAAAATTACATATTTAAGGCTTTCATTTAATAAATACTAAATAATTATAATAAAATAAAAATATATCTAATATACACATAAATATAAAACTATAAATAATTGTACACACACATATATATATATATATATAATGAAATATAAAAATAATATATAATTATAACTAACATTAATATTCATAATATTTGAATTCATATTAATATATTCAAAAATTAATTAATATTAATTATCAACAACTTTAATTAGTATTCATAATATTTCTATCTTGACCAAGCTCACCCAAGCTTGTTTCATAACTGTTATTAATAAACACACCTTGTTCACTGGCGACTGATAAATAGTATAATATGTATATAAATTAATAATACAATATATAAATCTTATCTTATAAATAATAATATTATCATATAATTCTATCATGGGCAAGATTCAACATGAAATGTGTTGGCTAGGAGGTGTGCATCTCAGTCAATGATGAATCCCTTCTCTCAATCAATTGTATGGGCAATGTTTGCATCCTCCACCCACATTCGGGCAGCAGATATTGAGATAGTTGTTGGTGAACTATGCACTATTAGTGGGCATTATCTGCCCAACGACTTCACCAACTACTTCTAATAAAATTCCTTGGCCAAGCACATGAGTAGCTTTGATGCTTCATTGGCAGTCGCCCACCCATGACTTATCTCTGTTGATGGTATGTACTATTTTACTAAGACTTAGGCGTATCCAATGACTTCACCAACTACTTCTAATTAAATTCCTTGGCCAAGCACAGGAGTGGCTTTGATGCTTCATTGGCAGTCGCCCACCCATGACTAATCTCTGTTGATGGTATGTACTAATTTACTAAGACTTAGGCGTATCCGACACAGTCCCATTTCTTGCTGCATTGAATCAAATTGCCAGCAAATAAGGGAAAACTCTAAAAAAATACAGATGCCAGAGTTTGTTGTAGTGAAGAGGAAAAAAAAGTAAAAAGGATCTGATTTTCCTTCAAAAACTGGTAAATTTTGTTGATTTTGCCAGGATTCTTAAAAATTTGGTTGGATTCAATGAGCTTGATCAACGACTTTGCAGTTGATTCCTGATATAAATATACTAATTTGATAGACTATGAAAAGTGCTTCCCACTTGTCTAGCAGAAATTTTACTTAAAAACTAAAGAAACAAGGGGGTATCTCAATAAATAAACCTTCAACACATTGGTCTGATGATCCTCACAAGTCACGACCAAGTTTAAACAGGCTGAAATGAAATAGAACTGACCAATGCTGCAGATGGGGTAATCTATGGTGAATTTTCAAATGTGATGACAGTATTTGCCTTTTAGTCTACCTTGATCACTGGTTTCTATTAATTACACATTCATCATTAAACCAAATTACATCCACACAAATGTAGAAGTAATTTCCTTAAAACTTAACTATATAATGGCACACCAATTTGTTTCAGTTGTGTTTTGTAACTCAGTGTTGGAGTTGTATAAACTTTTATGGACACAGCCAGATGCTGCAAAAGTAAACAATAAAACTGCCAGTCCTATCATTAATAGCACTTCCATACTAAGGTGAATGTTTGCCAAGATCTGTTTTCAAATTTTAGACTCTAGAGTGACATGCTACCTCGAGCCTTCAGCTTGTATTCATAAGGGATTGTTGGAACATACAGTGCAAAAACAATATGATACATCTATACATCTTGCACTTTAATTGCCATTCCACTCAACAAATCCACCAGAAAGCTGATTGGAAATGCTGCTCCTTATGCCGCAAAGATCATACAGAGATGCACAAGCAGCACTAGAAGCTGCTGATATTGACCTTCTAGACCAGAATGCCTTTGTTTATTGCAATGAAAAGAAGAGAGAATACACAAAATTTTCTTGCTGTAGTTCTAGTCCTTCATTTAAGCTGCCTTTTCAACAAGCACATTTGGGCCTAGTCCATCACTGGTCACAGTCTGTGAGACTGTACTGATAGAACAATTTTCTTGGACAGTTTTAAAACGTTAGGCCTATTTAGAACATGCTGTGCATGGCTATGTTAGCAAAGGTGTTGGACATCTTTAAAGTTTAAACAAATGCTTTTAGCAGATGTAGTGCATGTACATCGCTCTGTGTAAGTAAAAACTTGTAAGACTGTTCTCCTAGAGTTGCATTTTTAATCTTCTTTGCATTATGGCTTATAGTAAGGGTGCCTGCAAATCGATGTTAAATATCACTGCTTAGTGCAAAAGCATATTTATGAGCAGTCTTATTAGTGTAGGTACAACTTACAAGTATAATGGTAGATTATAGGACTTCAATTTTTTGTGATTGCTCAAATCCTAAGTCACAGGGCTCGCCGAATTTCAGCCATGAAGTTTGAATTTCGGCGAACCCTAATATTTTTTATAAAATTCGTAAAATACGCCTATAAATTCGTACGGGGACATCAACAACATGTGACTGAAGTGGTTGCAATCTAGGGGTGAGTAGTCTGCACAATAGAGGTTGCGGTTTGTATCAGGGATCACAATTTTAAACGCTGTCACTCCAAGTCTGTGTGTGTGTATCAGAGGTCGTGGTTTGTTTTGCACAATGGATTGACTTGGCATAGAAATGGCGTGTTCTTAGAAATGCCATCCCCAGAAGCAATGGAAGTAGTTAGTAATGCTCTCACGGAGTCATGTGACGTCTGAAGCCTTGCACGACTCACCCGATAGCTGCAAGTGCAAGTTCATGTGTTCTTTGTCTTTATTTATGTTTCGGCATTTTTTGATTTATGTTTATTTATGTTTTGGTTTTTCTTTTGGTATTTTTTTATTTATGTTTATTTTTCAATTTAGGTTTTCTTAGTCTTTTATAAAATTTTATATTTGCATTTTAAATTTTAATAATAGAGTTTGAAAATATTATTTTATTTAAGATAATTTTTTATGAAAATTTTAACTTCTATATTTTTTTATTGTTTTTAATACATTTCTTTTAACATTAGAATTTAAGAAATTTAATATTTAATATAGATTTTAAATTATAAAATATATACAATTAAATTTATAAATATATATATAGATTTTAAATTATAAAATATATACAATTAAAATTATTAATATAATATATTTATTCAAATTTACTGAAATATTATTTTAATTTTAATTTACTTTATACATAAAAACTATATATTTAAGGCAAACTTAATCATGATTTTTTTTTCGAATTTTTTCTTCTTACTAAACTTCATCCGAATTTCATTATTGTCGAACTCGAACCTTGTGACAGCTCAGATTAATCATGATTTTTTTTTCGAATTTTTTCTTCTTATTGAACTTCATCCGAATTTCATTATTGTCGAACTCGAACTCGAACCTTGTGACATAGCTCAGATCCAAAGTCCTCTGTTTGCATGGCTTATATTTTGGCACATTCTAGGAGGATATCTGAAAGGGTTACTAAATTTAGATTTACACCTGCTTGTTGCTATATTGTCAATGTTTGATTTTAATGCTCACAAATAGTTGTATATTAATTCTGCCTACTTTTAGGAGTTTGGTTATTGGATATGCCATGAATTTAAATAAATTTGCCTATTTTCAAAAGTAAGTGTAAGGACTGAGGAAGTCATGAATTCAAATAGTTGTGCTTATGTGTAAGTAACATGGAGTTCTCCAGCTCAGATGTCTCAACCTTTTGGTGTTGGGTTTACATGATTACAAAAGGATGTAAAATACTATTTTCCTTTTCTTAACAGCTTGCAGTATAGAGCTTTTAAAGCATACAATTTACAGTTTTTAAAGAACAGTTCTCTGCCAATTTATTTAGGTTTGTGTTTTTAGATGGGTTTTTGATTAAGTAGTCATTATGCATGTATTACAGCTCTTTTTGTTTTGTATTTACAGGTTGCTGATTTGAACTGCACTGAAAATTAGCTCATGGGGCTTGGCTGTAGTGGCATCTTTCAAGGCATGGCTGTAAAGGCATAAGAACTAATATTAATTTGGAGTGAGTCAGATAAGGGCAGGTGGTTTTATTTATAGAGCTTCAACTTTGACATCAAATATTCTAACGTCTAGGGTGTGAAAAATACCTAAATGCATGTAAGGACGGGATAATGTTACAAGTTAAATAATTTCGGAATGACCTGCACATTGGGCCGTTATATCAGTTGGGCCACAAGGAAACCCATCATAGCCAATATCGTTGGTAAACAAAATATTTGTGTGGATTGGATTTCACTTAGAAGGAAATTTTCCTCGTCAAACAATTTAGACAACACTCTGAAACTGAAGCATTATCACGATATCCCTAAATGGAACAGCAAGGGGCTGCCAAGGTTTCAACAGAGAAACACAAGGGAGTGCGTTGTTTCATGGTCTAATGCTACTCAAGGCTATTGTCCCATTTCTACTTATTGTTGTTTAGAAACTAGGTACTACCCAATTGAAGAGGACGCTGAAACTTCTTTTCAAATCATGGGTGAAAGAAGTGATGAAGATGGTTTTAAGGATCAATCTGATCAGGTAAATCCTCCCTGCTTTACTTGGGTTATTTGTTTTTTATTGTTTTCAGCAGGAGCATATCCCTTTATATGTGATGTTTTGCCCCCTTTTCAAAGCTATCCAGCATTGGGAGTGGGGATATGTTTTCTTAGCAAATGGAAGACTCTACCTAATGGGCAGCAGTTGATATAATCCAACAGAAGGCGAAACCTATTTCATATATCAGACCAAGTCAGTTCATATTTCAGATTGGGATGAAGGCTCACAAACTGAGTTCTGATGTTTTGCAGCCTATTGTTGCTGTGAAAGATATTTTTCTTAAACTTTTTCAGCATGCATTTCATCAAAGTTGTTTGTGATTTCTTGCACCCCTTTGGTTCTTTTTGGGAGTTCTTCTGTCATGAAGTTAGTTACATCTGACACCTGCAATTACCTGGTAACAATCTCAATTTAAGGCATTCTTATATTTTGTGAGATTTTTAAACCAGGAGTAGCAAAGCCAACCACAACGATCAATTTTGCATGAGATGCATATGGTAAAGTTGTCCACAATGACCAATTTTCAATGGTCATTTCTTTTAGGATCCTCATCAAGGTTGCATGGACACGAATATAGATATAAATATGGATATAGTATCGGATAGGGATACAACCATTTTTTAATACCCCCAATATGGATACGACATTAATAAAAAACAAATACACATATATTTAAAACAATTTTCTAAGTTATTAGAGGAGATTTTCATTACTTCAAAAGCAATATAGACACATAAATGCCACATTAATAATTATAAGTTAATTTAACACTTGTCAATATGCAAAAATAGTAGATTTGCATTGGAAGCAGCCCAAAAAAATTGTTCAGTGAAATAGAAAAACATCTCATTTGTCTTTTTGATTTGGTGTAGGTTTTGTTTATACCATTTTTTAAAAATTGCATTAATGAAGTTTTTTTAAAATTAAATTTGGGAATATTTACGTCAAAATTTTTGAAAATCAAATAACATAGTATTTGACACGTTTGGAAAATCAAGTTTATAAGGGCACACATGGGTACAATATTCGCCGTGTATCCGGGTTGTATTGGATATGTTTCCAAATTGGATATGAAATTACGTCCGCCTGAGGTGGGACAAAGGAGTTTCTGGCTACTACGTGTTAAAATTAGAACCAGAAAACAAAGAAACAATAAACTGAAACTCAATAAGTACACAAGAACAGATGACACATATTTATCCTGGGAAAACCCTCCTCTTGATGGTGAAAAACCAAACCACATCAAAATTTGATCCTTTATTGAATGCTCAAACTGAATACAATGCTTCACAAGCTAAATTTGATACACAACAAGCCTTATGAACTTCACCAATTCTCAATACAAGAAAGATCGACACACAGAATATATAAATAATGTCTGAACTAGATACACCATGAATGCTTGATACAAATACAAAGACAGACACAAAGATCGCTGTTCCTGATACAATATTGTCTCTCAGACTTCCGCTAGAATAATAATAACCAAAACTATCACTGTCTCGATGAACAGAAAATCACCACACGATGATCACTTCAATCGTCCCTCAATTACTCTTTATTCCACTTTTTACAAAAACATCCATGGGCTTCAATGATAAACCCTTAATTTCCAATCAAGATAACTGAAATGAGAGTTAGTCAATGAGCTGTAAGTAACTCGACGAGAAGCTCATACAAATCCTGTCATTAAGAATGAATACACTATGACATGATCTTCCGACTCCCAACCTGAAGAAAGAATACACGGTAACAATAATGAAGAGACTCTCACAACCTTTCTGCCTTTCGAATGCAAAGCACGAGAATCACAAATGGCACACAATAACCATGTAATGCTTGCGCACCAAGTGACATTACAAAGGTTGGTGACGGTTACAAAAATGTGTCGTTACACCCTTAAGACAATCGAACCAACAAAGAATATAGATCTCCGCAATGAAGTGAGGAACACGGTGGCAAATGTGCTGTCAACAACAATACAACTGCTGCATAATCACGATCATGAAGGCATAATAAAATCCATACAGATAATAATAGAACCAATAGAAAAACCTTCGCAGGTAGTAGAGAAATGCAAGCACAAACAACAATGAATAGGTTTAACCGTAGCACAAAAGAGATGATGTCTTCTTGAAACGCAAACAACATAGGTACGAATGATAGCTCCCGTTGCTACCAAAACATTAAAACTCCCTCTTAGCAAAAGATATATCATTTACAGTTCTCATGTCATGGAGTCTCTCAACATGACAAACACAATGGCTACACCCAAATGTGTTAAAAAAAACAAAACACTATCTCAGATTCTCTCAACGTGATAGCATCATGGATTCACTCAACATGATGTTCACCATGGCTACTCCCATCAGTGAAATAAACACAAGCTCACATCATGGAGTCACTCAATGTGATGTTGTCATGGAGTCTCTCAACATGACATCCACTATGGCTACTCCCATGAGTGGAAAGAGCAACAAGGGCTTTCACCTCAAATTTCTCTGTCTCAAAGAAAGATGCATTACAAGGGCTTTCACCTCAAATTTATCCATCACAAAGAAAGATGCATTACAAGGGCTTTCACCTCAAATTTCTCCATCATAGAGAAAAATGCATTACAAGGGCTTTCACCTCAAATTTCTCTATCATAGAAAAAAAATGCATTACAACATGAAACAAGAATCACTGAAGCTGAGACTCTCAGCAAGAGCATCATTCTCCACAACACCAAGCTTATCTCGAAAATAAGAAAACTTCAATCTAGGATGTGGCTTGGTAAGAATGTCAGCTGTCTGCTCATCTGCGCAAATGTACTTGAGCTCAACTGCTTTCCTTTGAACCAATCTCTTAAATAATGATACTTGATCTCCACATGCTTGGGTCTATCATGAAAAACATGATTAACTAGCATTCTAATTGACATAATCAACTTTCTTGTTAAACCTTTTAAACTTCTGTTTTGCTCTATTTTCTGGACATCTAGTAGCAATGTGACCAATCTTTCCACATCTAAAACATTTAAGGGTTAACATACCTTTGTACTTGCCAGTACCTTTCTTCAGTTATCTTGTAAAATTTGCTTTCAATTCATTTGAATTTTCATCATCATCTAGGTCTTCTTTTGTTTTTGTGGCTTTAAAAGCTATCTCAGATTTCTCTGTCTTTTCCAAACTTCCTCATTTCAAACGTAGTCAAGCTGCCAACAATTGCTCTCGTGTAAACATCTTTGGATCATACACTTCTTCAATATCATAAATCTTATCACTGTAACTTTCTAGTAGGGTAATTAGAATCTTCTCCATAACATCTTCATCAGGCAGGATACCTCCTTGATCTCTAACCTCATTAATTGCAATCTTCTGAAAGTAACTTGTTATATTTTCATTTTCATCCATTTTCAAGTTCACATACATACACTTAGCAACTAGCTTCTTTGATATTTTAACTCTAGCATTCTCTTCATAGATCTCTTTCAGCTTTTCCCAAACCTCATAAGTAGTTTTCAAAGAAATAACTTTTGCAAGGTCGGTTTTTGATAAAGCACTAAAGATAGCATACCTCACCTTCTCATTTTCTTCACAGGCTGAAACTTCATCAGTTGTGGACGGACCACCTGCATTTGACGGTGCAACATACTTAGTCTCCACAACCTTCCAAGTGTTGTAACTCAATGAAATTATGCATCTCCTCATCTGTTCCTTCCAGGTATTGTAATCAGACCCATCAAACATCGGAATGTTTATTTTGTGCGCCATCGGATCTTCCTCAAGTGGTTAAGCTCTATATCGAGGAACCAAAGCTCTGATACCAATTGTTGAACAAGCTGAATAACTGAGGGGGGTGAATTTGTTATTCAATAATTTTTCTTCAAATCAGATCCAACTGGTAAAACGGATAAAGTATTAAAATACAAACAACACAAAATAACACTATGCACAATAGAACACTAGATTTATGTGGAAACCCAAACTAGGAAAAACTACGGAGAAGCTAATTTTCATGAAAAAGAACAACGGTTAAGGTGACACCGGCTAAGGTGATTTTTACAAGTGCTCACTGCCGGGAGGCTCAGTAACAGTCGGGCTAATTGCCCTTGAATACAATAAGGTTATCACAGCCGAGAGAAACAACTCATTGTCGATGAGAGGCTCACTGCCTACAAAAATTGACTAATTGCCAATACAATACTGATAACGGTAAATCCACAATTGAAACACTGAATACGACAGAATGCTACCTTCGGTAACACACGCTTGCACAAAGAGAAGAGTATATAGAGTTATGTTCCTTCTTTGCATGCTCGTGTCAATCGTTTCGCCCTTACATCCTTTTAAGATCATCTTCTATAAGTACCTAGAACTTTCATAACGGCCTAGCAAAATTTGAAATAGGTCACACCACGTCATTCTCACGGTGGTAAGTAATGAAATGTGGACCACACAATCCTCCTTGCGCAAAGCAACACGCTACACATCCTTCATGACCATCAAAGCCGACAAATAAGTAAACATACATTTTAATGCAAACGGTCACTTTGAGACACATCAACTGATAACCAGATTGGTTCAGGCCCACAGAAAGAAGACTCAATGCATATTAGCATAGATGGGACCAAAACAATCACAACACCCCTTTTGGTACATAGCGAACCGGAACTAGAATTTGCCGGCAGGTAACCAAAATACCTCAACTGAAACCCCATCAACAAGGTAAGATATATTGACATCAATGACAACATCAATCACATTTGCAACAATATGGGCCATTGATTTTGATTTAATCTTGGCCTTTTGATTGTAATTGAGCCCCTCTATAAAGGCTTGCTCTTTTCATTTGTAAGAGAGTTATGTTGGAGAACTATTGCCAAGATACTACCAAAATTGGTCTCTATTAATTGTTTTGCTTGCATGGTGGATATATATGATCATTTTGGAGTATCGCATGGTTCTTTGTATCTCTCACTTAGATTAGGATTTCATTTCATGTTGATTAGAACTAGTGTTTAGTTGATTGAAGACATTTTGGATGTTTCTTTAGTGAACTCGCTTAGACCAAACCACTAGCTGCTTGCTGATTGTAAATACACCTTGCGTGGTCGAATGGCATAATTATGAGCTTTACTTCGATTATTGCTTGCACATTAATATGCATCGATGGATGGTGTTAATGGAATGATGATAGTTTGAATATCTTAAATCTATCTTAGGAGATCGCACTAGCTTAGTTGATGTCGATGGCTAAACTAAGTCTAGAAGAGTCACAAAGACATTCACAGTTTCTCGCATTCTAGGAGTAGAATAGCTTTCTCTAAACCCTTTCTCTTTGCAAGTTGTTTGGTTGGAAGAAGTTGAAGTAGTTGATATCCATCAAATGAACAACACAAGTCTCTTTGTGATAACCAACATATCACACCATTATAACTGAGTAAAAGTCTACAATAAGAAGGAACCTTGAGGTTGTCTCATTTGATCACACAATCTGTATACATTGTTTAGCATACGAGCATCCTTATTCAAGAGAGAGTTGGAACTTTGGTATTTCATCTTGGGATATTAAGTCTTCGATTTTGCATGTTGTAGTGGAATAAAACTCACATCAATAGGTAGTTAGTAGAATGACCATTAAGGGAGGGTATTAAAGTACTATAGTAATATTTAGTTTAGTGGTCATGTAATTAAGTTTCTTTTAAGTTAGTTTTTAGTAACTTTCTCTATTTTAAGTTAGTTTAGTTTCTTTCTATTTTTACTTTCAATTTATGATTGTTTCTTTTAGAAATATCTTCTTTGTAATTCCTTATTTATGAAGCCTTTCGTATCCATTGAATAGACAACAAATTGCCATTTCGCTATTAACTGCTCTTTAGATAGCTGCTCTATTAGATATCGACCCCATAACATGGTAATTATATTATATATTTATGTGTCTTCAAACTTCTTTGTACCATCAAACCTTGCATTTGCATTTTCTTCAACTCTAATCAAATCATCACCACATCAATGACAATTTTATCAATAGATTGTTACACCTTTGATCAATAATGTTCCAAATGGGTTTAAGGTTTCTTCTATCACCCTTGTAATAGTTTTGGATCGTCTCCATGGCTTTTCTATGGCCTCATACAATACCTTGTTTGGTTTCGCACTCCATCCACTATGTGCAAAACCCTAAATAGGAGGCTTTGACAAATCAATTCTGAAAACACTTGGAAAACAATTTAAGGAAAAAATATACCTGAAATATCTTCCAAATTTTCAAAGCTTGCTTCCACAATCATCTAAAATCACCACAAGAACTCAAAGGAGAAAAATTATTGTGTGTGGGAGGTTAGGGTGAGCATGCCTTATAAGGAAAAAATTCTCATTTTTTAGTTAATATTGCATCCAAAGCTTGTTGTAAATGTTTAGACAAGTTGTAGGCTCAAACTTACTAAGTACTGACAATGAGATTGACCTTGCAACTCACCCTAACTCATTTGTGAATGTTAGGAATTAGTGTTCACATGCATTAAAATAATTATGTGGTATGTAAGGTAAAGTGAGTTGTAATAACAACTCACATAATTATGGGTGCTTGAATATTCTATTTCTTGTTATGGTCTGTTAGTTTAAATATTAGAATATTATGTGTGAAGAAATTGTATGGGATTGTAATATTCAAGTTGTTAGAACAACTTGTCTATAGAAAGAAATGGTTAGAGGAGGTTTACTAGTTTTCGTATAATTTAGGAGATAACTCTCCTATATATATGTAATAGCGTATTGAATGAAGAACAAGCCCGTATTGATTTGTTTTAAATTATTTAGGCTTCAATCACTGCGAATATTCCAATAGTGAACCCATGGGTGAGTTAAATGGGCTGGTTTGCAACATACTTGTGTGTTAGGTGAGTACTTGCTAGATTTTTGAACTATGGTCCTAACAACTATCTTACATTGCTAGATTCCATGGCATCCTCATGGTAAAAACTAGTTTGTAGGTGAGTGAATTTGTAATTTCTTCAGTATCGGGTATGGTTAAATGCATATTAACATAAAATCTCCAAGCTGAAAAAATGGTCTTGAATTTTTTTCCTCATATATAAACACTAGTTTTGTGACAATTTTTTTCTTAATTAATGTCCTCAAATGACAAAAGTAGAGCAACAAACTAGAAGATAGAACAATTGATAATAGAAAATTCTAGGAAGACAACCCCTAGAGGCAAAATAATAAAAGGACATAAGACAAAATAAAGCATTGTGCCACTAACAAATGCAATGAAGGGAAAACAAGATCCTCAAAAGCATGTATTAGTGAAAATTGGAGAGGATCATTTCAGACATTATCAATCACTGTGAAAGACCTGATAATGTTTTCTCGGAAGTATCCAAGGTTAGATAGGCCATGATTGGATATCCTAGGAGGAAGCAAAGCACTTCCTCTAGAAATTCCCCAAACATCCAAGGTTGGTGTAGCTCTTGTAGTAGAAAATTATCTTGTTATATGAGTTTTCCTTTGTGGTTTGGAGGGCGGTTGGTAAGTAGTAGATCTATGTTGCTAGAATGGGGTTGAGCTATGTTAATGGGAATAAGAAGAGCCATGGTGTTGAAAGAGAGTGGGATAAGGAATCTAAGTAGTAATGGTGTTTTGTGAGAAGCCTTGGATAATTTATTTATCAGCTCTAATATGTGGTCTAAAGTTCATTTTTCTGTCGCTTGACACTTACGTGGGCTAGAAAAAAGAGGTGATTAACGTAGGGACTCTAGAGTCTCTATACTCCCCTTGTAAGGATCTGTGGTGGGGGGTCTAAAACTTGTGAAGAACAAGAGCTAAACACTGCTAGTTTGAATATTTCAAGAAAGTTTATAAAGGGTGCCTTAGTCCCTATTGAGGTAGCAATATCTTCTTTGGATCTCATAATAAATGGGCCATCTAAAAATAAGTGTTTCTTGGTCTAGAGGGAGCAAAGACAAAACATGTCTGTTTTTAACGAAGGACATGATTATTAGTATCTACCTATAATTGGTGAGAGCTCACTCTCATCTAGCCAAGGGGGAAATCTCAAGTCAAGGGACCAATGGTGTTGGAGATAGCGACGGTGACAAATAATACCATCGAGCTTCTCTAAGAAGTGCTCGGTGTCAAAACCTAGCTTGGTTTGATTGGCTCAAGGGGGTAGAACTAGGTAGTTTGGATATATTGCCTAGAGATATTTGCCTTGTCAATTATAGCGACGATGCTTGTGGGAAGGAGTCAACGCGAGACATCTATGGAGTAAATGAATGGGGGTATCTTATCCATATATCCTGCTAATATAAATAAGCTATGCTCCCCTAAGTTTCTGGGATGGGGACTACAAGCCATGAGGGAACATGTTTTTGGGACATTTTTTTAAGGCCATTTTTTAGGGAATGGCTATTAAAACATAGGGAGAATTTTAAAACATAAGGAAATTTCAAATATTCAAATGATAACATTGATCAATCATTCATCATAGAAATTGTGGAACCTTTTCGAGCCTTTCAGAGCATGAGTTAACAAAGACATGCTTGATTAGTGTGCATGTTTAGGTGAGATTATTTATTGAAGTTTTCTTGAATCCTTCGAGATTGCATGCTATTTTGTCACTAATTAACAAAGAGGAATGATTAAGTAAAAACTAAAAGATAACTGGTTATATCTACATTTGCCCTAAACTAGGATACTACTAGATGGGATTGTTTTATCAATTGTTTGTGAAGAGGCATGATTGATACATTTTAATTTTTTTGCATTATGAAAATGGCGTTTCATGCTTTCTAACTTGTATTTAGAAATATAATGACTACAGCATGCCAACTTTGTCTGTGACAATCCTTCTATATTTAACAAATTGTCCAATGTATGAAACAAGACAATGCTTGGTTGTGACTTCGACTATGAAGATGCAAAGATCTACAACAAAGGATATGTATTTTGTAGATTTTGTGTTTGTGATTAATCATTGGTCTATTACTTGGTTATACTTATAAATTGGTAGGGGTTTGGGGCAACGAGGGGCAACACCCAAATTATGTCCTTCAAAACCATGTAGACCTTCATGGCCTAAATGATGACCTTCAAAACCATACAAACCTTCATGGCCCAACTGATGACCTTCAAAACTACACAAACCTTCATGGCCCACCATCCCTAATTTGTGTTTACTTTATAAAGCACCAAAAAAGTGCTTGGGCCATATGACATAGCTAATTGTCCCCTATGTCCTTTATGTTTTTGGATGTCTTAGAGACGTTTCCTACCTTTCAATAAAAAGGGGATAGGAAGGGGACGTTTCCCATGAGTTCCCTTGTTCTTGAAACATTCCCAATAGGGGACAAGGGATTTAGGCCAAAGGACGCGTCCTCAAGGAGCACTAGAAATAAGTAACCTAGTTCCCAAGTACTAATGGTGCCATTGTTTGGTGGAGATTAGGTAAGAAATTGGGACCATACTTTAATAATCTGTGATTACTTGTAGGAATTGTGACCAATCGTGTGTCAAAATCCATGTCAAGAAACTCACCAAGTAACTTAGTGTTGATTTATTTGTGAAAACCATGACGAGTTTAACCCTCAAAACTTGTCATTTTGTGCCAAAATTGCATGACTTGCCTCTACAAAAAACTCACCCAGCAATAGAAAGAAAAAAGGAGACGATTTAGCTCTTTTTTCTTTGCACAATTTCCACATGTGATTTCATTCTTTTTTGAAGGATTTTAGTTGCCCGCAGTCCAACAATTTGATTATGGTCAAATTCAATACATAAATTTAGTGCTTGTAATATTTTATCTCTAAATGTGTTTGACTTCTGCAACTAACTTAGACCATTTTGATTTAAATCTTAAGGTGTGTGTCCCCTCTATTGTTTGGTAAGGTTGCAAGCTATGTTTCAAATTTCAGAGCTTTGCTTCAAAATCTTCAATTATTGTCAAACGATTGTAAAAACTAAGAGGTATTTTAATAAGAAAAAGTTGTAGATTGCTATCTATTAAGGACCTGGTGTCGCAAAAAACAATGTGATAAGAAATAGGCATCTAATCCGTCATTCCAAACCACTCCCCTAGTTTTAGAAATGGTAAATACTTGGTGTTGCAAAAAAGAAAGTGATAATATTATGAAATTAGATGCACTAGCAAGGTTTATGTGGTTTTGAATGCCTTAATTGGCACTGGGTGGGGGCTGTGCCCCTTGACCTTGTTCTTGTCAGGGGCATTGAAATTTCAAATTCATTTGGGGCTCTACCCTTAAACCCCTGTGAGGGGTGTTGCCGCTTGACTTCATTGGGGTGTCCACCCCCAAACTTCCACCCGCTATCACCCCCAACACCACACAACAATTGTCCCCAAATCTTGGCCCTTGGTCCCCCTGTCCCCTGTGTCCCCTCATCTCGAGTCTCTATGGAACACAGCTCATAATCCCTCATTTAGTTAGCTTCACTAATTTTTTCCTTAATATTGATTGATGCATGTTCAGAATGAGAATATATACATCATACACAAACAAAACAAAGCTGAATTAAAGAAATAAATATATATTAAATACGCATATTCTTAACTAATTTCACCAATGCTCACCTTATTATAGATAGATCATAGATATGTAGACAGTTAATTTTTTTCTTGTTATTTGTGTTTTGCTAGGCTTTATTTCCATTTTCTGGTTTCTGAAAAAAATATATGGAATTAAGTAAGGAGACTTGGGAAGTCTAAAGACTTGTTTTTGATCAATGATATGTATTGAACTCTAATTTTGATGTATACCTAAGTAAATCAGTAATATGTGTGTTTTTGAAGAATACTTCTTAAAAATTGTGTATTTTTAAATGTTTGATAAATTTATGAGTTATTGTCAAGTATTTTCCAAGTCTCAAGTTTTTAAAATTATTGGGTCAGCCAAGTTAGTGCTGAATTTAAACTATGATGGGGGCAAGTGAAGCAATTCTCTCAGAAGAGCAAAGGGATATTTCTCATGATGAGAAACTGAGGCCCCATGGATCTGAGTTTGTTTATGCAGAAGCTAAGCTTGAAGATGATCTCAAGGCGTTGCAGCTGGACTGCCAATTCAGCTTGGACAATGCATTGAGGAATCATCTGCTTGCAACAGATCATGTGTTGCAGGATGAGAATTTGGACATATGGGCCCATTTGATGGCCCCCAAATATCTCCAAATCTTTGAAATGAATGAAACTATAGGCTTGATGATTGTATTAAAATGACAACTTGGAGGAGATGTCCTAGTAGTGGACCTGAATATGCTGACATTCCAAGATAGAAATGGAGGCATACCCATTGCAAAGGTGTGAGTGAGAAGTAGATTTCATGGTGAATGGTTGACTAGAAAATTGTACCCCCAAGTATGTGTAGGCTGATGTAATCTCTAGAAGTTTCCTTCTGTAGAAAAATTGGGATTTAGATATAGTTTTCTAAGGTTGACCACTCTCTCTCCAACCCCAAATGATCCAAGTTTGAAATTCTATTCAAAGGAAGCTTTCCATGCTTTGCAACATTTGCAAGAAAAAAGTTCAGTCACCTTTTTAACCCTTTTTTTCCATTTTGTTTTTTTGCTTCATGTCTTTCAAATTTTTTGAATTTCTCATATTTGGGTTATCTATGACCATGGCTACCATGCTTATGTGCATTTAATCATTTAGAAGAACTATGGTGGTCTTCAATGCTTATGAAATTATACCAACTGTTGTCCTGTAAGCTTTACAGAATTGGAGATGTAAGGAAATTGTTCTTTAAGCTTTCTTCTCAGTTTCATAGAATAGGTCTAGTTCCAATGAATATGCCAAATTTGTTTTTAAAAAATTTGATCCTCAGCAGCTTAAACTTTGTACAGTACGTGCACAAGGAGGGGCTCTGAAATGAACATCTGTTTTAATTGGTTTTTACAGGCTAAAATGCTAAGAGATATAGAGACATCACTAGGCCGACCTCTTGATTCAGAGCGTCAAGTTCCCCCTGCCAAACCGCTTGTTATTGTCATCAGTGGACCGAGTGGAGTAGGAAAGGATGCTGTTATTAAGGTTTGGAATTTGGTCATTTGCCCCTTCTACATATTTATCCTATACGTTTTTAATTTTATGCTAATAACCTGTGATTTTACTTTCTAAATTTTGAAATAGTAGGGCTTGTAAATAATATTTTACTTTTTTAATTTTAAGGTATTTGGGATTATTTCTTTGGTCTAAATTTACCCGACTACATTGCTTCAATGTTCACTTAGAATGACCCTATTTAGATATGTCTGGCCCTTGGAAATTCAAAACTGTTTCTTATCTTTCTATATGAATGTCTAGATATTTTGAAGGATGCACCTTCAGTGCAGTCTTCTTGACTGTATTGATTCATTGTTCACTTAGTTGACACATTTTAGATGTGTGATTCTTGAAAAATGAAAATAGTTTTTTTTTCTATTTGAAATGAATGACTATTTATTTTGAAGTATATTGGCTTGTCTTATTTCTATTTCCTGTACACTTTTGACCTACTGCATTGTTACCAGAGTTGCACTACAAAGACTGCCATTGTTTGAATATGAGCCAGGCTACTTGTCACATGTAACTGCATAGCATCTATCTTGCATGTTACCACTTCACTGTTCCATTATTTTGGCAAGCAACTTTTTGGAATGCAGACAAATATTGTTTTGCCCTAATTATTCATATGCTTTATTGTGAGTTTTTTCTGTTATCAAAATCCTTGACCTGTGAGAAAATGTAGAGATGCATGGTCGTTGATGGCTGAAAATTTTGTTCAATAAAAGCTCTTTTGTAGTAGAAATGGATCTGTTTATGCTCCACTAAGTTTGATTGATCATTTTTCTCTCACAGAGACTGCAACAAGTGCGGAAGGAAATTCACTTTGTAGTTACAGCTACAACCCGTGCAATGCGGCCAGGTGAAATTGATGGGAAGGATTACTACTTTGTTAGTAAAGATGAATTTCAATCAATGATTGACAAGAATGAACTTCTAGAGCATGCCTTAGTTTATGGGGATTATAAAGGCATTCCTAAGCAACAGGTACACTTTCTCTACATTTCAACTTTGTTAAAATTCTATTAGGCAATTACGGGAATGCCATTGCCTTTTAGATGGATAGAAGAGGATATGTTTGTGTTCTCGTATCTTTCATCTTGCCAGAAATCTTGTTTTAATTACAGTTTGTGCATTTGATGCTATGCTATTTCTGAAGATGGTACTTGATGTGACTTCCACTACTTATGAAATTCATTTTACTTTGTAATATTTCTCATAATGATTGAACTTTTTGATTAAGCTGTCTTCAATTCTGAACTGGCAATTGTGGACTTGTCAATAAAAACTATAGCAAAACTTTAGTCAGGCACCACATTTGATAGACCATGAAATATGGCCTGAAAATTAATAGAAGCGTGCTTCATTTCTTGTGAAAAACCAGATCTCTCTCTCTCTCTCTCTCTGAGTTACTCCATTCCACAAATTTTCCTGAACCAAAACTCCTTTCTTCCTTGTTGAAAGGTCTGCACTCAAATAAGGAGAATATGGCCACATCATTCAACCAGCTATCCCAGAGCTACTAATCTTTCAAGGAAGTCCTTATGCCAAAACCAGCAAAGAAGAGCTCCATGGGTTCATGAAGTGCCATGCAAAAAGAATCATTCCAGTCATCAGTATCCAAATTTTCTAGTGAAAAGGAAAATTACTGCTGCCTTAGAATTTAATCATCACCAAAAATCTTGTTCCCCTTGGAAGAAATATAGCAAATTCTTGACTACTGAGGGAAAGAGCTGTAGTCTAAAAGTTTGTGGGATCCTTCCAAAAAGTTAAACCCAAAACTTTAGGGGCTTGGATTCAAGAAAGTTGGAAGCAAACAAGAATAACTGAGATTCTGATGATACCACATGAAGAAAATAAGAGCAATAGGAGAATAGATCATCACATTTGAAATAACAAAGAACTGAAGATTTCTAAATTATGCTTGGATCTTTATGAATATTGATCTGGATAAACCTCTTCCAGACAGGTCCATGCTGGACACTAAAAGAATAGAATGGAAGCAACTCTTGGAGTTGGAAAATTCTCCTTTTAGAAGCAGAATTTTCATGACAATGGTCACCTTGCAAGGTATGCCCTTGCTACGGGATCCAAGAATTATCATATACAGAAAAGGCAAATCCAAATTAAGGTCAATGAGACAATAGAAGAATGTAACATTGCCAAAACCTGCAAACAACAAATTAACTGGATGCAAACATCATTTTTTTTTGGCAGTGATGGACATTATGGAAGAGTCAGAATATAATAAAGAAACAGGAAAGCTCAAGAAATACATCTCGTTCATAAAAAATGAGTTAAACCTGTAAGGCACCCACCAGAAAGAGATACTTTTCAAGGCACAAGAAGACAAGCAAAGGCCATGAACAAAGAACACAGAGAATTGCAAAAGTACCACCCCTCAATCTAATTCCAAGAAATCTCAAAAACAAGGAGTATAAAATCTCTAGGGAAAAAATAAAAATGAAAACCTTTGTCAAACCATTTCAACAAGACACCCCCTAAGAAGGTACTTCCTAAGCAAAAGCCCTGGAGTTTTGGACTCCTAAGCCAAGAAGAACAAAGCTATAGAATACCTGGATATGTAAGATCCAGAGTACTCTGAGTAATGCATACACTCTCTTGGCACTCTCTTGGAATGTAAGGGAAAATAGGCATTCCTAACAAAAAGCATCTCCTAGAGAAGAATATGATTGATGTTGACTGCTTAAAATGTATTTATACTCAGGCAAACAAAGTAAAGACAGTAAATGCATAGCAGAAAAACTAGATAGGATACTGTTATCCAATTGATGGGTTACATTCTCAATATAATGATTTAGGGAAACTTTGAGTACGCCAGAAAACAGATAACTGGCAAATCAATCTGAGCCTCCAACTTGTGAAATATCCCACTTAGAGATTCTTATTTGGAATGCACAGATGTAAACACCAAATTTTCCAGATTTCATCTGCATAGGCCAATAATCATAAAAAATGCATAGCATGGACAATAGAATATAATCTGAACTCAGTAAATATCTGGGCCTCAATACACACCAGAGGTTTCAGTTTATTGAATAGGATCACATAAACTCTGAGTTATGAATACAGAACATAAGTAATGTGATATGCAAATTTAATTATTTTCTGAGACAGATTACAGCTCTGTAATAAGCGAAATACACACCAGAGATTCAGTTTGACCCAGTGTCTTAGCTTGATCAGCTGCTGCATCACCCTGATGATCTCCAATATTTATGTCAATCCACAGCTAGCCAGGTATGAGATATGACTGCGTGGATCGATGACTTCTGTCGACGACAAACTGTGACACCGTCCTTGCTTTGCTGGTGTCTTGAGACATGCAGCAAAGGAAGATTTTGCAACCTCATGGATCTGTAAAATGATAGGCCAGCCTCCCATGTCCGGCACTGTTGTCTGCAGCTGCCATCGTTGTGCCTAACTTGTGTCCTTATCTGTTACTCTGCATGTCCAATCGTGCTGGTTATACTAGAATTCAGAGAGTGGAGAACACATAGTAATTAGATAGAAGAAGTGAAGGGCAGGGATGCCATCCTACCTGACAAGGATTTCTGAGGTTTCTGTCTCAGAATTGAAGCATTCGTTAATGCAGTTCAAACAAAAAAAATTCCATCCTTAACATGAACCCTGCCTTATTAGTACCAGTCATCTCCTAATGTCAGCCCAAGATTGCAAAGGCCCAGCATATGCTAAACAAGTCGACCCAGGCAAAAATTATTTAATAATTTCATTTATTAAGGTTTTTTGTTGAATCGATGAAGACGAATCTCAACCCCTATTCAATAATCTAATCAAAATACTGGCAGATTAAAGGGTGTTAGTTAACACTGCCCACAATTAGACTATTTGATCCAGCCTTAAATCAGGGACGTCACAGTCCTCTCGTCCATGATGTTGCTTGTCCTCAAGCAGCTTCAGATTTGGATGCTCAAAGATTTCCACACCTTCCCACATTGCATTGTCTATATCCTCATCGAAGACTACCTCTATATAGTGTATCTGTCCTTTCTTTAAACACCTACGCCTTGGTTTCCATGAACCTCTGCATGTGAAAACATAGTTTTTTCCTTCGAAGTTCCTTTTTAGACACCCTACTTGGATTGACTCAAGAGGTAATTCTTTGAGAGGTAGTGTGCTCTTCTGAAAAGATTTCTTTGATAAAACAGGGGGGATGCTTGCCTGGAATAAAATCTGTCATTACTCATTGAATCTTCAAAATTTAGAGCTCTTTTGATGGCTTCTTGCAATGATCTTGGGTCAAATGCAATTACTAAACCTTTAAGGGTTTTGGCTAGGCCTTCCACAAAGAAGACTATGAACCTTCTCTTTGCCGCATCAGAAATCATCACTGCAAGCCTCTGAAATTTCGCTACAGTCATTCACCTTACCCTCTTTCTCTAGCTATGCTAACTCTCTAAAATGAGTTTCTGGATCCCTTCTATCAAACTCTCTGTCAATCTTTGGCTGTAGTCTTCCAAGGTGGTGATTGAGTCATGCCCTTGGGTTACCATGCCATGATACCACCATTCGTGAGCTACACCATCAAGATGCAAGGTGGCATATTTGATAGCCTCTTCTTCGAACATTGGATTCGAGGAAAAAATGTGTCTAATTTTTGCAACTAAGTCGTTGCTGAGGAGCTACCGGATCGATCAAAAGTAGGAGTGGTTATTTTTCCCTAACGCTGCTGAATATCTTTCCTCTCTTCATACCTTCTACTCTTATGCCCATTCCTTGTCTTCATCCCATAAAATTCTGTGAAGGTCATGTCTCTGTGTATGGTGACACTTAAGGAATTATATTCATGTACCTTTCTTGGATCATTTTGTTCTTTGCCCTAAATTCACAGATCCAAACAAAATAAAGAGCATAATGTAGTTAGTGATATAATCCTTACTTAAGAATAAGATGAGATAAGTCTATTCAGGAAACCTGCAACCAGATTAGACAAAAATGTAGATATAACTTGTGAAATACATCCAATTCTAGGGTTAGGAAATATATATAGCTCAACCATAGCAAGGGTTGTGATGGAAGACATGATGAGGTGCCTTAGTATCTTCTACCATAGGTCCAATAGCAGGTTCTTATCCTCTTTGGCCTCATGTGATCCTTAACCATTCTCAGGAGGTGCTGTACCTAGTGAGGTTTGTATGCCGTTTTTGTCCACTATGTCAACCTCTCACCTCTTATGATTGAGGATTCCTTCTAGTTCATTTCAAAAATTGATCAATGTGGGGATGGTAGGGGAGCTGCAATAGGGCGCCCTTAAATTAATCTCTACCCTAGGCCCAAGGACAAAACCTTATCCTTCTTGGCCTCATGGTTCTTAACCATCTTTATGGGGTGCCATACCTAGGGAGATATCTTTCACCATTACCCCTCTTTGCACTCCTTTCCTTCCCTCAACATGATCGAGTATTGCAAAATTTCATATTGATAAATGCATAGAGATTAAATTCAAGTATTCATCTTGCATATAATGAGGTATAAATACATATATACTCTCATCTATAAATAATTATAAATGTATATGCATATCTATTCTTTCATACCTCAACAGTTAAGAGATTATAATTAAGTTGTTCTGCTATATTCATGATTTGCTCTGATGTTTGTTTAATTGTCTCTGCTGTACATGTGTTTGCTTCTTGCTGGTGTTTGATTATCGTTGAATGAATTGCTTTGATTTGATGATTCGAGGTGTTGGTGAGTTAATGATTAAGTAATTGTTGATTAGATGATTGGAAAGTGATGATATGATGAATGCTAGTTTGACATATTGATGGGTGATGATTGAATGAATGTTCATTTTATAGAGTGATGCTTGATTGCTGAATTGTATGTTTTCTTTATCCAAAGATGAAGTGATGAGTGATGTGGATTTGATGATTGTTTGCTTGATCTTGCTAATTGATTGTTTGTTCGATCTTGCTGATTGGTTGTTTGCTTGATCTTGCTAATTGATTGTTTGCTCGATCTTGCTGATTGATTGTTTGCTTGATTTCTTGAGGGATGAGGGATGAAGTATGATGATTGATAAGTTCTCCTTCAATGCTTGGAATGAATTCTCCTTTATGCTTTATTGGTGAAAGGGTCACCACCTTTCATAAGAGTTGAGTAACCACTTTTCATTATTGCCTTTTGAGAGTAATATATTATTCCCCTAATTGCTCTTCCTTGGATATCCTCTTCAAATGAAACCCTCTCCCCTTTATATCTTCCAATGTGGGGTAGAGTCACACCTCTTCATCATGTCTGCCCCTTTGCATGGTCACAACCTTTCACAATTATCATCCTTCATCATTTCTGCCCTTGAGTGAATCACAACCTTTTCATAATTAGAACCTTTTGAGAGAGTCATAACCCTTCATCATTTCTACCCTTAGTGAGAGTCACAACCTTTCATAATTACCACCTTTTGAGAGTCACAACCCTTCATTATTTCTACCCTTAGTGAGAGTTACAACCATTCATAATGACAACCCTTCATTATTGTTGTCCTATGAAAGAGTCACCTTATTTTCTTCCTATTCCTTTCTTCTTCCTTTAATCATTCTTTAATTCCTATGCTCCATATTTTCTTTCTTCCTCCATATCTCCTTTAAATGAAGTCTCCTCCCCTTCATATGTTGAGGGAGTCACAACTCTTCATTACATATCTCTTGACCTTTCCTTAAACTTAATTAGCTTGTAATTATATATTTATATTAGCCTAATAAGTGCCTGGTAAATTAGCGTAATCAGTGACACTGACATAACATGCCCTCCGGTCTCACATGAAACACTTTTGACCTGGAGCTATGAACTGGTGAGATCACAAACGAGGGACCTCATCCCCATTTGACAGAGCTGAGGCTCAAACCCGTGAGCACATTGGATCAGGAAAGGCACAAGCCCGCAATCACAATGGCCCAGTGGGGGTTTGAACCTTGGTAGGCACAACAACACCACCGCCACTTAACCAACACACTAAGCGGTGAACCTCGTATATATTATATTGTATTTTATTATTTATTTATTTTTATATTTTAATGTCAGAGGACCCCCAATTCAATAAAAATTACTTGCACAAAAATACAGATCACCCAGAAATCAAAATCAATTCTCTGCTTTCCCTGTTCTTTATTAGATGTTATTTTTCAGAATGAAAAACTACAAGACTTGTGTGTTTTCAGTAAATGACCAGTATGGCTTCAGCAGATACTAATACTAGGGAAGATTACTGTGAAGGCGTTTTCAGTTAAGAACAATTATTTGATTTGGCACACTTTTTTTGACTTAAAAACCAACAAGTTTCCAACATATATAATCCCTGCAATCTTAGTTCAGATTACTAATTACACAGTCAATTCAAAATCAAATAGAAAAAATCAGAACTTGTCTTCGTGAATCCCAGTGAGTCAACATAGCCTTGCTGCTCCTTTCCTGTTATGCTCGATACAATGATTCTGTGATGGCTGTAGCTTGTTCCTGTTCTGAGAGGGCCCCATATATATTCTAAGATGGCTTAACGACTCTCCTTTCCCTTGCACCCAGCAACACGGTAATTCTGTCTCCTTCGACCAAGACATTTACTGGAGACGACAACCTTTCCTTAGTATTGCATGTCATTTTTATTTAAATGCATCGTCTTTCCTTCAGTATGTAAGTGTTGACAATGATAGGCCGAAACTGAAGTTTGTGAATCCCACAATGAACAAGCACAATTCCATTAACCTCTAAAATATCAATATTAAACCGCATGCATCTTCCAATCTTGAGATACGACCATGAATTTATACTCTTCTCAGTGACACCTCTTGTTGATGGGATTCAGAACGATACTGCTCCAGAAACACTATCGATCTCCTTTACGACCATAGTAATCTTTGACGCTGAGAAAGAACTCGGGCTCTGTGTAGCTATCTAAACTCCCTTCTACCATGGACTCCTGGATATGAACTCTAGAGACTCTCAGAGTCCCTCGATTAAATCTCGATAATCAGTACCAAGATAAGTTTCACTTTGTTTGCCCTCAGGGGTAAACTGAATTGAACAGATACATTGAAATGTTCTCTGCTTAATTTTCTTTGCAATTTTTCAGTTGAAATCCACTAGTGTTGTATAGCAAGTAATTAATTAAACAATTCTGTCTAACTGTCTTTAGCATTAACTGGGTGATATCTACTGAGATTTTATGCTGTTTGGTTCACACCAAAATACTGAAATGATTTCCAACATAAATATATTTGAAACAAGATGTGCTAAACATTAGAAGTGGCTGGCGGACTAAAATATTGATAAATACGAACGTTTTCCACAAGTACTAGTTTGGAATATTGTTCAAAGACCACTCCAAAGCGTTATCAACTATTAATTCCAGAATGCATACATACAAATAATTAGCAAGAGAGAGAACGTTTCCACATACGGGTATATGCTGATACTGGACGGGGGACTGGCTGACCACCGAGCGGAGAGGAGAACTGCTACCACAGTCCTGGCCCGTGTATGAAGAGGATTGCGGCTCACACCCAATGCCAATACCTAAATCACCAATGTTTAGTGCTCAACTCTTGCGCTTCACTGTATACTGAAGGTCCGCATCTAATTGCAATGAGTGTGCGTGACTGCTGTGTGGGCGTGGGCTGGCTCATTCACAGTACACTATGTCCCTGTTCAGCGTTGTTTATCTACAACCTTTACCTGTCGAGTCTCTGCAAACCACCGGCTGGTGTCATACGTGAATGCTGGATGTGCTAATGTCTACCGTGCACTGCCTGGGCTGAGGTATTCAACCCGTGAGTAATCTTCCAAGGTTTTACTAACGCGGGCTGGGTGTTCCCAAAACATACGTCTTCCTCTCACCACTCAAATAAGAACCAGAATCAACTTAATTCACAATACTTCTTCCTTCCAATGCAATATTCTTTAATACTATTCTGAAACCTGAAGATAATAGAGTCTCTGGATTTCGAACTGAATGCTGAAGCTTAATTTCTGGAACCTTTACTTACTTGAAGTTCACTTGTGAAATCTGAAGTAATTTCACCCAAGATGGAGTATTGGGGCTACGTCCAATTTCCATAAAAAACTCTTAAGGGGCTACGTCCTCAAGAAGTCAGTCACATTTAAGCAACCAGATATAAAATCTTTAATTTCATAAATTCTCATTGTGCTTTTCCCAAGGAAGATCTCCTTCCTTTATAACCGCAAAATGAGAGCCATTTCATCAACTAGACAATGTAGGATAAAAAAACACTTTCGTCTTTTAGTCACTTAAGTCACTTTATAAATTAAAGTAACTTAAAGTTATAATATTAAAGTGACTTTATAAAATAACTTTATGAAATAAAGTACCCCAGACTATAGAGTCTGAACTCAGATATTAAATAAATGCCCAAGTAACCATGTGACTAACTGGCATCCTCTATAAAGCGGCCATTAGACTATTCGGATGGCAAGATAGGCTAATCAGGCATAATATGCATTACTGAAGGAAAGGGGACATTACAGTCCTCCCTTCCCGGGATTGCTTGCCCTCAAGCAATCTCAACGCTGGGTGCTGCAGGATAGACTCACCCTCCCAAGTGGCATCCTCATACGGCAAGTCTTTCCATCGGATCAAGTATTCCCGAACAACCCTATTCCGCAGGTTTCTTTCCCTGACCTCAATAATCTCTGCTGGAACCAAAGCCAGTTTACCCTCCTCATCCAATGGAGGTAAACTACCCGAAGCAACTTTCTGCTGTCCTATTGCCTTCTTGAGGCAAGAGACGTGGAAAACATTATGAATCCTGCTATCTGCTGGAAGCTCCAACTCATAGGCCACCTCACCAACTCTCCTCGAGATGCGATATGGGCCATAGAATCTAGGCCTGAGCTTCTCTGATCCACTCTTCTTCAGCGAGCTCTGTCGGTAAGGTTGTAGGCGGAGGTAAACCATGTCCCTTGTCTCGAAATTCCGCTCTACCCTGTGACGATCAACGTACATCTTCTGCTGATTCTGTGCTCTTTGAATATTCTCCTTGAGAGAATGGAGAATGTCCTCGTGATCCTGTAACCAGTCACTAGCTATCAGAGCCCTGCTGTCCTGTAAAGCCAAATCTATGAAAGATAGTGGCTCGCTGCCATAGAGTGCCCTGAATGGTGACATGCCTATGGTCATATGATAAGTGGAGTTATAACAGAACTCTCCCAAGTATAGCCAACAGACCGAAGCTCTCTGCTGCCCCGATACATAGTTTCTGAGGTAGCCTTCCACCCATTTATTCACAATCTCTGTTTGCCCGTCTGTCTGTGGGTGGTAACTGGTGCTGGGAGTCAACTCCATGTCTGCCAACCTGAAAAGTTCCTGCCAAAAGGTGCTAAGGAACTTGCTGTCCCTGTCGCTCACAATGGTCTTAGGGAGACCATGCAGTCTGAAAACCTCACGAAAGAATAATTCAGCTACTTGTGAAGCTGTCCAATCTGCCGCAATGGCAAAGAAATGAGTGAACTTGGTGAGTCTGTCGACTACCACAAAAATACTGTCCTTACCCTGCACTTTTGGTAACCCAGTGATGAAGTCCATAGAAATACCCTCCCATTTCTGAGCTGGAATAGGTTGGGGCTGTAGTAAATCCGCTGGATGAGTGTGCTCTGACTTGTTTCGCTGACAAGTCTGGCACTCCCTAACATGCTGGAGGACATCGTCCTTGAGGCCCTTCCAAGAAAACCTCTCCCGGATATACCTGTAAGTCTTAAAGAACCCCGGATGCCCTGTTGTAGGAGTGTCATGCACAACCCTCAAAATCATAGCCTTCAGCTTCAAACCAGGTACTAAGTAGATCCTGTCCTTGTAGAGAATGATGTCATCAATTACCTTGTACCGGTCATCTGGAAGTTGTCCCTCCAAAATCTGACATGCTTGAGTATCCTTAGAGTACTCAACCAACAAGTGAGATTTCCAATCTGTGGAAATCTCGGATAGTACATAGCAAGTTACCTCTGAAGGTCTCCTGGAGAGTGCATTAGCTACAATGTTATTCTTACCTTTGACATACTTGATATCAAAGTCATATGCTTGTATCTTGCTGACCCACTTCTGCTGTCTCTCATTGAGTTCTTTTTGTTCCAAGAAATATTGCAAGTTGTTGTGATCCGTTTTGACAGTAAACTTGCCACCCACCAAATATTGTCTGAGTTTCGCTAATGCATGCATGATGGCTAGCATCTCTTTGTCGTACGTAGAGTACAACCTCTCATTGTCCCTGAGTGCCCTGCTCTCATAAGCTATAGGATGCCTGTCCTGCATCAGTACTGCACCTATTCCGGTACCTGAAGCGTCACACTCAAGAATAAAGGGACGGGAGAAATCTGGTAATGCTAGAATCGGGCATGTACTCATGATAGTCTTGAACCTGTCGAAGACTATCTCAATATCACCTATCCACTTGAAGGCCCCTTTCCGAGTGAGATCGGTGAGGGGTGCAGCTGCCTGAGAGAATCCCTTTACTAACCTCCTGTAGTAAGAACACAAACCAAGGAATCCTCTCAACTCTGAAACATTCCGCGGTGGCGGCCAATCCATGATTGCTTGTATTTTCTCCTGATGGACCTTGACTCCATCTACCCCTATCACAT
>MU227649.1:1228874-1241331 GCA_018584345.1 Thuja plicata | reverse complement strand
TACTAGATGCGACTTCGGTTGTTATTGTTATTACTGTTATTATTACCCCCTTGCCTGTTATCCCAGTAGCCTTCAGATGACGCCGTGGTGTTTGTTTGCTGGGAGGTGCCTGCTAGTGCGGACGTTGTGGCTTGTTTTGTGAACAATACTTGTGCACTTCGTGACTTCATGTTGTACGGGCACTCCTTGACGGAGTGACCCATAACTTGGCAGATATCACAGAATGATTTTTTTGGACAAGAGCCTTTGGTGTGGCCATTCTCCTTGCAGTCTATGCACCATAGTTCGTCGTCTTTGCTCGTACCCCCCTTCATTGTCTTGAATTCTTTTAACATTCTCTCCATATCTTTTTGGAGCGTCGTGACCTTCTTCGATCCATCATCACTGGTGCTTTCTTCTTTGGAAGTGTCATCATCCGACGAAGAGGATTTACTTCTCTTTTTCGATGTCTTGTGCTCACTTTCCAGGTCCATGGCCCGGTTATATGCATCGTCGTACAAAGTGGGAGGAACTATCTTCATCTTCCTTCGGAGGTTCGATTTTAGCCCTTCTACGAACCATTTGTTCTTCAAGCCGTCGGCTGGCTGACTCTCCATCTTTCCCACTAGTTCCTTTAGCCCGCAGCCGTAGGCCGCACGGTCTCCAAAACCCTTGCTTGGTTCCATATATTTTGGATACGATTTCATTGTCGTCTCTCAGGAGCTGAAACTCCTTGAATGCCTTCTTCAATGCATCCCAGGTGGTCACTCCGGTTTTGTCTAAGTCAGAGTACCAATCGATTGCTACCCCTCGGAGGGTTGCTGGAAACTGTTTTATCCACTCCGCCTTGTCAGCGATTCCATTCGCAGACCAAATTGTCTGACATGTGCGACAATGCTGGACAGGATCCTCTTTTCCATCGCCATGGAACTTCGGCGACTTCTCCTTGTTAGTCACCATATTCACCCTTGCGGGTGGTACGATGATCTGTACCCCCTGTTGAGCTGCCGGTTGGGCCGCTGAATGTGTTTGCAGTACTGGTTGTGTGACAGGCTGGAATGGTATTACCGGCGTCGGTACCCGGGAAATGTTTGGTACCGTACCACTTGATGTCCCCGAACTACTGGAACTGTCCAGGCCTGGTGGGCTACTGTGATCCCCTTGCCCCTCTGTCACTTCGATACTCGCGGCGACAGCGGTATCCTGAGCCTCCCTCCGTGCGGCTTCCTCTTCTTCCTTCCTTCGGGCTTCTCTTGCTTCCGTCCGTGGGGTTAAGGTTAAGGACCCGAACAAACTCCTTGCTTCCTCTAGGCGGTCCTCGTCACTTCTCCCAGTCTCCCGATCAGATTCCTCCAGACCCTTGCCTTCACTTACTCCCTTCGGTAGTCCTTCGGCGCGTCTTCTGAATCTCTCCCTTCACTCGGCTTGTTGCTATGCGAGTACGGCTTTTCTAGCGGCTTGTTCCTCCTCGAGTTCCTTCTTTCTATTTTTATTCAATTGATTTGGCATAAATTCTTTGCTCACTTCTCCACAGGGCAATAATCAACACATCAATTTATTTTTTATTTTATTCATTCATGTCATTTTATTCCAACACTTCTCAATTGAGTGATTTCCTCATTCTATTGTCTTCTCCTTCGTAGAACTCCGTAAGTGCGTTGTCGGCCTCTGGGTTAATCTCACCAATTGGTAGGCCCATAGTATGCCCGTACGCCATCCAGTTCTTGTCTTCTTGAGTACGTCTAGGCAACAACGCCAAATGTTTGCCCTCAGGGGTAAACTGAATTGAACAGATACATATAAAGTAAAGTACTCAACAAAGAATGTATAACAACATTTTATTCATGGATTCATCACTTAAGTACAAAGGTATTTCCATACAAGAACTATATATTCTTCTATTGAGAGACTAAGTACATATAGGTACCAAAGGGGTGCAAGGCGAACCATCGCACCCGTTGACTACCTTCGGTACATAACTATCTAACTGCCGTATTACCCGACAACACACTTCCTGTAAGCCAGTTCTAAATGCAATACCACCGTTCTGCAACAGAACTGATAGCCCTGCATATAAAAAATGTTTCATGGTATTCCTATCACAACAACAACACAATGTCTTCTTCAGAGCCTCACGTTAGGTATTCAGCTTAATCTATGAGGAATCTCGATAAGGTGAATCTGTTCCATACACATTCGAAATAGTTTGCAACTCCTCTACATAGTAATCGTTTCTTTAATTCAACTTCCTTAGTTAAACACAGTTTTCAAAACACAGTAAAACTCCAAATAACTCGAAAACTATTTTGGGATTATCTCTCAAATCCGAAAATAGTGTCCTTGAAAAGAATTGCCCTCTAGAAGCTTAGTCTGTCTTCTTGTGAAAACTTCTTACAATTTGGTCTCCAAAATTTGTCTTCTTTAGTCCAATTTGTCCAGCAACCGCCCACCTCTGATATTCTCTGGCAAGGGTAACTGTTTGTGTCTTCTTGTTTTCCTTCTTTCCCCCACGTAGACCATTATTCTTTTAATATTTTAGTTCTTTCAAAATATATTTCTTTTTGTCTTGATTATTGATATAATGAACACCAAGAAATATATTTAATATTGATATTAGATGCTAGTGGGGATTAGCATCTAATATTAACCTTATAATTTTATTTAATGGTTTGAGGGGGACATTACAATCCTCTCTCCCCAAAACTGCTTGTTCTCAAGCAATTTCAGTTCCAGATGCATTAAGATTTGTTCATTCTCCCAAGTTGCGCCTTGTACCGGTAAGTCTTTCCACTTTATTAAGTACTCTTTGATCACACGCTTCCTAAGAGTACCTTCCCTAGTTTCAATAATGGCTTCTGGGATAAGAATCAACTTCCCTTCCTCAATCAAAGGTGGCAACACAGCTGATGGAGTGACATTATGTCCCAAAGCTTTCTTCAATCGTGAAACATGAAAAACATTGTGTACCCCTTGCTGCTTGCCGGTAACTCTAATTCATAGGCTACTTCCCCAACTCTTTTGACAATTTGGTAAGGACCATACAATCTGGGTTTAAGCTTTTTTGAACCACTTCGTTTCAGGGAGGATTGTCTATAGGGTTGCGATCTCAACTACACCAAGTCACCAACCTCAAAATGTCTTTCAACTCTATGCTGGTCCGCATACTGTTTTTGCTGATTTTGGGCTTGTTGAATGTTCTCCTTCAAGGATTTTATGATATCTTGACTCTGCTGCAACAAATCTTTAGCTTTAGGCACTTTGCTATCTCCAAACAATAAATCCATGAAGCTTGGTGGTTCATACCCATAAAGAGCCATAAATAGAGACATTTTAATGGACATGTGGTATGTAGAGTTAGAGCAATACTCACTCAAATGTAGCCACTTCACCCACGCTTTCTGCTTCCCTGAAATGTAATTCCACAAATAGCCCTCCAACCACTTGTTAACTATTTCCGTTTGACTGTCAATTTGTGGATGGTAGCTAGTGCTGGGAGTTAATTTTGTTCCACTCAACTTGAACAACTCCCACCAAAACAAACTCATAAACTTCTTGTCCCTGTCACTAACTATATTCCGAGGCAACCCATGAAGCCTGAAAATTTCTTTGAAAAATAGATCTGCCACCTGTACGGTTGTAAATGCTGCTGAAATTGCAAAGAAATGGGCAAATTTGGTTAACCTGCCAACTACAACATAGATACAATTCCTTCCTTGGAAAGTAGGTAACCTTGTGATAAAATCCATAGAAATACTCTCCTATTTTTGGTCGGAAATAGGCAGGAGCTGCAATAGGCCAACAGGGTATGTGTTCTCATAATTATTTTGTTGGCAAACTAGACACTCGTGAACAAATTTTCGAACTTCATTTTTAAGTGCTTTCCAACTAAACCTCTCCATAACTTGCTTGTATGCCTTAAAAAAAACTAGGATGGCCAGCCATAGGAGTATCATGAAATTATTTTATAACCACCTACTTGAACTTAGAATTAGGTACCAAGAAAATTCTACATTTATAGAAGATGGGCTCTTTTTGAATTGTGTACCTGTCATCATGTGTGGCACCCTCCAATAAGCTAGAATCCCATGAGTCTTTTGCATATTTAGCTATTATGGCCTCCTTCCAATCTGCTGTAATCTCAACCAAAGAGCATAAATGTGGTCTCCTAAATAAAGCATCAACCACTATATCCCTTTTTCCTTTGACATAAACTATGTCAAAATCATAAGCCTACAATTTACTCACCCACTTTTGTTGTCTTTCACTCAAGTCTTGCTGATTCAGGAAATATTTGAGACTATTATGATCAGTTTTTACTGTGAATTTTCCTCCCACAAGATAAAGTTTGAATTTAACTAATGCATGCATTATTGCTAACATTTCCTTGTCATAAATTGAATAACTGTTTTCAGCTCTTCTCAACCTCCTACTTTCATAGGAAATAGGATGTTTATTTTGCATTAGGACAACACCTATTCCTTCACTGGATGTATCACATTCAAGCTCAAAAGATTTAGAAAAATCAAGAATTGCCAATATGGGACATGTGCTCGTTAAGTGCTTAAACTGATCAAAACTTTTCTGTGCTTTTTCAGACCATGCAAAGGCCCCTTTTTTGGTCAAATCAGTCAATGGAGCAACAACCCGTGAAAATACTTTTACAAATCTTCTATAAAACCCACACAATCCAAAAAAACCTTTAACCTATGACAAATTTGTTGGAGGCCAATCAATGATTGCCTTAATTTTGTCAGGATCAACACTAACTACTTTGGAGCTGATTATATGGCCAAGGTATAACAATTCTGTCAACCCAAATTCACATTTAGATTCTTTAGCATACAATGACCCTCTCAAGAATACTAAGCACTTCTTCTAAGTGCTTCAAGTGCTCATCCCATGTCCTACTATATATCAAAATGTCATCAAAAAATATAAGGACAAACTTACGTAGCTGCTTATTAAATATCTTGTTCGTACAAGACTGAAAAGTAGTTGGAACATTAGTCAACTCAAAGGGCATAACTAAAAACTCATAATGACCAAAGTGGCATCTAAAAGCAGTCTTCTCAACATCCTCCTCTCGAACTCTGATACGATGGTAGCCCGATCTCAAATCTATCTTCGAAAAATAACAAACACCATGCAGCTCATCAATCAATTCATCAGTGTGGGGTATTGGATATCTGTTTTTAATTGTTTTCCTATTTAATGCCCTATAATCAATGCACATCCGCGTTGCTCCATCCTCCTTTTCAACCAAAACTACCGAAGAGGCAAAAGGGCTCTTACTTGGCCTTATATGTCCCATTTCTAACAACTTCTTAATTGCCTTTTCAATTTCATCTTTGTGTCTTTTGGAGTGCTTATAAGGAGTAGTTATGACTGGTTTAGCTCCTTCCTCAAGCTCTATTAAGTGCTCAATACCTCTATCTGGTGGACCTCCATGAGGAATGTCACTAAACACCTTACTCTATTGATCCAACAACACCTTAACATCAATCTGATAGCTCCTCTTTTGCTGTCCTGAATCAGTAGGCATGATAATGCATTTAGCTGCCCACTCCAATTGATCATGTCATTAATCTTTCCATTCTTTTAAAGGATACTACCTTTGGGCCACCATTTAACATGCCTCTAAGAAGAATCTTTCTCCCATCAACCTCAAATTTCATTTCGATAGTTGTAAGTTCATCCTAAACTCACCAAGTGAACGTAACCACTGAATCCGAAGTATTGCATCAGTGTCACCAATGCTAACCACATAGAAGTCATCTCTCAACTCATACTCACCCAACTAAATACATAAATCTGGTATCTTCCTGGTGCAAGTAAGAGCAAATCCATCAACAACCATGACTCTAAAACCTTCACATTCTTCTGTTCTCAAATCTCTTCTTGCTACAAGACCTTTATCAATGAAATTATGTGTTGTACCTGTGTCAATAAGACTGACTATATGCTGTCCACACAACACACCTCTAACTCTGAAAGAGCCTATTTTCTGCAAACTAGTTAATTGTGCCATGACACTCTTCCTTCCTTGTTCCTTATCAGTTTCTTCTGATGAAGTATTTGCCACATTAGAGTTTGATTCAGTTTGCTGTCCAGAATTTTCAGAACTTGATTTAGGGGCTATAAAGTACTCAAGTTGTTTTGCTTTAGCCTTAATAGCACATTTATGAGTTAGGTCCCAAGGCTCCCTACATTGAAAGCACAATTTCTTCTTCCTAAGCTCATTAAGTTGATCATCATCAAGTCTGTGCTGCATTCTTTTATTCTGATCTGAATCTATATGTAAATGTTTTTTGTCCCTTTCCTTTTTATGGTGAAAAGTTCTTAACTGAAATTCGCTCCTTGAAGTAGAAGCTTCCATTTCCCTTGCTCTTTTAATTGCCTCCTACGAATTTGATGGGTTCAAAGCTTTAACCCAACCCCTTAAAGGTTCCATCAATCCATCCACAAAGAGTACTACTCGTCCCCTCTCTGAAATATCATTCACTGACACTGAAAGTTTCTGAAAATCAGCAATGAAAGATTCCACTGAACCCCACTGTTTTAGCTGTGCCAACTCCTTAAAATTTAACTCAGGGTCCTTCTTATCAAAACAATCTATAAGCTTTTCAGTAAACTCTGCATAGGATACAATTTGATCATGGCCCACAGTAATCAGCCCATGATACCACCACTCATGAGCGCTACCTTCCAAATGCAATGTTGCATATTTAATAGCTTCATCTTCAGCCATAGACTTAAGCTGAAAAAAGGTATACAGTTTTTGTACCCAAGACGTAGTTGTAACTTTCCTTGAACCATAAAAATAAAGTATGGTTACCTTGCCAACTTTCCTCTGCAATTCTTGGTTCTGAAATTGAAGGAGTAAAAGAGACTGACTAGTTAGTTTGAAATCGAATAAAGATTAGTATTGAAGGGCAGCAACTTATGAGAAAGGTTGTGTCCTTTCTTGAAAGAGAAGCAACTTCCCAAGGGTTGTCCCTCTTCATGAAGACATTAAGATATAAAATGGGGAAGACCACGATGGGGACAAGGTAGGAAAAAAACAAAATGAATTGGCATCAGTGCTCTTAAAGAGCAGATCAATTCATAATATATTAAGCTGTCCAAGCAATCATTCCAAGTAACATCGATCTTTACAAGAGAACGGGTCAGTCTTTAGCAATCAAATATATAGATTGAGTCAATCAGCATAAATACTCATCAAAGAGCATAAATCTGCTTCCAAGAGGAAAAGCACATCAAGTCAGATCGGTCTAGTTTACAACAGAAAAGTGAAAACATATGATCAGCAATAATCTTATATTCTACATGTATAGTGGTATGAAATGGTACAATCAATAATTTTTGTGTGGTAATGTGAAATGCATATTCCCAAACATTAATCTACTTATAACCCGACAAGCAACCATGTAGAGAAGAGAAGGAGATGCAAAAAATTGGATTAGATACAAGAACACCATCTAATTAGACCACAATGGCTGATTTTTGGAGAAATCATAGTCATAAGAGGATGAATAAAGAGACATGAATAGGGAGGGCAAAGACGAGCATCCCACTTGGTAGACCACCCTATGATGGATGTTCTATGTGCCTGCTACTTGGGGCCAAGGGGTTATGAAATCTGCTCTTGGGCTTAATGTGAGGATTGGTTGGGGCCAACCTATCATGCTCCCTCATTCAAAAGCTATTGTAATTAAATACTAAAAATGAATATAGATGTGACATGAATTATGATGATTATACATATTTGTACCCATGGTGTGTGATTACTAACCTTAAGAGGAATAGTTCGATATATATATATATATATATATATATATATATATGACATGTCTTATCTAATGAATTATGATGATTATACATATTTGTACCCATGGTGTGTGATTACTAACCCTAAGAGGAATAGTTGAATATATATATGTGTGTGTGTGTGGTAGCTCTGATTTTCAAAACCTGCTTGCACTTCTCCTTCCTAGCACCAGACTTTGATAACATGTAGAATTTCTATTGCTGACGGTGGTCACTCATCGATAGTTTTTATTGTATAAATCATGCACTCTGTGTTTAATGTATTATTATCAAATATGAGAAACTCAATTTCATTCTTGGCTGCTCTGATACCATGTAGAATTTTGGAGCTGCACCTGCAAATATTTAGATCTAACAAGAAGAAAACAAAAGCTTACAGAAACAAAGTAAAATATATGTATGTATGTATGTATAGACAATATTGTTTACTATGATTGCAGGCCTTAAATCAAGATTATCTTGTTAAAAGGCATTTTAATTGGTAAACTTATATCTCTAACTATCTTATATTTCTCATTTTAACGGAATTTGTGATTTTAGGCAAGGCTTAGGGCAATCCCAAAAAGGGGACATTACAATGGGTACCACATTGATGACAATGCTTCAATTAAGCATAGATCTTCAAGCCACATAGGTAGACTCTCTCCTTGTTCCAAACAATGTTACAAAACTTTGAACCAATCATTAGCCACAATTTCCTCATATATCTCTGCTATGCGCTTTCAAGAGACCCTGCAAGTTTAATAGGGTGGCAAATAGCTTTGCTATCAGTGCTCTTGACATGGCCATGGAGCATAATGACATCGTCACTTGGTTCAATGTGGATTTTCTTTTCTGTAAAGTTAAATGTTGGGTTTTTTTGGACTGAGGAACCATGGTAGAGAATCATGCCTCCAACCAAGGTAACCATGAGTAGTATGACTAATATCAAACCTAGTATCACCTTTCAATTCTGTCATTATGTTATCTATGTTCCTAGTTCTTCGCAGTTCACCCAATTATCATTGTTGCTACTTTTCCTGGTTCCTAACTCATGCTTTTCCATTTCCTTATCTTGCACAACCCACCTCCCAATACCACTCTCCCAACAATATCATTATACTTGCTCTCTTTTTCCTTATTCCATTCCCCTTCCTTTTGTTTTCCCCCCACCAATAACAGATTAATTTTTAACATCCCTAACATCCACCTTTCCACTTCCCTCTTGCCTACAAAACTCCTCTCCCTTCAACTTTTTCTCACTTTTACCTCTTTGTCATCCCTAACACATAGCCTACCAAACTCCAATTGGCGATGGGTGTAACTCTTCAGGCTGGGTGACATTTATGCTGAATACTTTTTCAAATGACACTATCTTAGACAAATCTCTGCAGATTATTTCTTCGATACTTAATGTTTATACCAACAATAATCCACCCAAAAATCAACAAAACCAACCACTACAAGGTTTGGCATAATGACACTGGGTCTTAAATGTTCCAATGATGACTTCACGATTTGACTCATGCAATGACGTCGGTCCATTTTCCAACATTCAAAGCTAGGAAGTTGTATATAGGTCAGAAAAAGCTTTAATCTTTTTGCAGTCAAATGAATCATTAGTATCATAGTATGTGCTTGAAGGACCTTCTTTGTCTTGTTGAGATTCACAATACTTTGCAAACCTTTGCTGGTCATGAGGGTTAAGGGTTTCTTTTAATAAAAAGGTCAAAGGTCATTCATTTTATCCTAAACTCCTGACCCCCCATGGTAAGTAAAGGTTTTGTGGCTTTGGAAGAACCATGCCTTGCTCGTCCAATACCTTAGTTGAGGGATTAATGCTTACAAATTTCATACTCCTCCCATCTACCTTTACGACATCAGTTGCTTCCTCTTCATGTTCGATGCCATTATGAAACCTGTTTTGAAGTGTTTTGATTGGCATACTGCTCTCTATTTGTGGCTCTCCGTGTGTTGGAAAACAATTTTTTGTACCCTTGTTACCATGAAAATATCCCCTTGTGGGAGATGCCATCAACCCACATAACCTGTGCTAGAGATCTATGGTAGCCTGGCCATGGGCAAAAGCTGCACACATTTTCCCATGGCTTGAGACAATTAGATGCCCAGGTCAGGGGTTCTAAGAAACTTGCCTTTTATGGGATGAGGCTATTAGCCAAGTCTATAAGGCAATGGAGCACATCAAAACCAGCACTGCATGAGGAGAAAACTCCTTACAATATTCACTAGAGGAAATTATCAAGTTTGCAGCAGTTTAATAACTCTAATTCTAGCCCCACCAACCTCTTGCTAGTGGTTCCTCTTCCTACAGGCTTCTTTATATTGATGATGAAGGTTTTTCTGCTATCCCACTCCCCTTCCCCAAAACCTCTCGAACATTCTGCCATCTGAGGACAGTAGCACCATCGCATTTCACTTCAGTCTCAGGTCAAGCCTTCCCTTCATCTGGTTGCTCCTAGGAGTTATTACCTTGGAGTAAAATTTTAGCTAATACCCCTATACCTTCCTAGACTAATAAGTTCTCACCAACTGCACATCTTCTCCAATTTCACACCAACATTGCCTTCCAACTGGTCCATTAACACCAACTTAAGATGCAATGGGTGCTCGGCTTTCTCACTCAGCTTTAGAACCTCATGAGTAGTCTAGGTCTACCCAGATACCCTCTGCCAAACCATCACAATCATTATCTTAGAATCAAAAGTGTTACCACTATTAATTGACTCATAATATTGGAAGCAGCCAGTGTTGGATTGACTAAGGGGTGAAGAAAAAATCATATTAATGCTTCTGAATCTACAAATTTATCCTTCACATGGCTTCTCGTAACAATCTCTTGTTTTGCTTGCAACCAGTTTCAGCAACACCATATTAATATCATTGGAGATGTACATTACATGGATCCAACTTAAAAAGATTTGCTGATGCTCTTCATAAGAGGAGATAAACTCACATCCCTACAAAAGACAGCACACCACTCCCCTGACTTGCAACAATTGGAAGGTCTTTGTCGGTCTCTTCATTGCCGTAAGTGGCTTTAGCCGAAATCCCCCACTTCTGAGTGGATTGACATACCTGGGAAACAACATGCTTCTGACTCCTGCAGTGGCTGTGGATACCATACTCATTCAAATAGCTGACATGATGCTATGCTACTGTGGCTTGCGGTTTTGCTATGATACTTCATCATGTAGCTTTCTCTTGATCGCTTTATGGACTCTGAAAATATTTTGTCTATTACCTATGTGCTGTTTCCTTTTAAGATGTCTTCTCTTGTACTTGCTGTCTCAGCAGAATTTCGCTGTATGTTGATTTCCAATTTCCAAGGTCAAGGATTGCTTCTGTTCTACCCATGTGGAGGAACATTAGTGGAAGATTTTCTAACATGTTAGTTTTTCATTATTATACATGTGTGTCTTATTTTAAAAGGAGAGAGAGAGCTTACAAGGATTTTTGTTGAATTTTTTCACAAGTCCAACTTTTACAAACATTAATACCCCATCCTAACAATAAACCATAAATACCAAGATGATTAATAGTAGGGTCATAAATTGATAGAACCAAATCAACCGGACTGGTTTGGAACTATGTTACTGAATTGACAGGAAAAACCCTGCATTTCTGGGTATGATATGTCCCAGATTTGGATTTGGTTGCAATTCAATTGTGAAAATAAGTAGGATTCAATTTTCAGTGGTCAGAAATTAGAATTGCATGCAGGGTGTACTTAGGTGGTTCTAGGGTTGATGCGACATTTACTGATTGATGCCAATGGTGGAGGAATTGTCTAAAACCTTAAATGACAATCCTAAAACCTTAAATGATAGTCATGAAAGCCTAAATGGCAGCCTTGAAACCCTAAATTTTAAATGACAGTCATATAATAGGTTTTTGAGCAAGCTTACATGGGGATGCATCCTGTGCATCCTGTGCCCTAGAAGCTGCCTTACTTGCCCCCTAGCCATTTCAGGGACAGTGGGATGTCATGGGGATGTCCGCTTACCATCGTTGCTGCACAAATATCCTCAGAAAACACCTGAAAATGTTCCCAGCTGTTTGGGGACAGCTAGGCATCCCCCATGGTTGGGAATGCTTCTGGTGTCAAAAACAAATCAAATAAAGTTAAAAGAAAAAAAAAGTTTTTTTGCTTCTATTATGCTGTGGGGGTCCACAATCACTTCAAAACCACAAAGGAACCCTAAAATGACATAGTGCGTTAAAACAAAAGGGAAACACAACCCCAACAATCATATTTGTTCTTTGATTTGCTCCTTGTGAGAGTTTGCTTGTTGGAGAAGAGATTGGCATGATCTAGAGGAGAGATTGGACTGATTTCTGTTTTGTTTCAAGTCTGAAACAAGTTCTCAGCTACAAGTTTGAAGCTACAGCCAAGGTATGCCCTTTACACAACCCCAACAATCATATTTGTTCTTTGATTTGCTCTTTTTTTGCTCCTTGTGAGAGTTTGCTTGTTGGAGAAGAGATTGGCATGATCGAGAGGAGAGATTGGACTGATTTTTCCAATGTTACCCCGAGACGGGGAGACTTTGAGGTCTCCGGTACCGGTACGCCTTTTTCAAAAACAGGAGACGGGGGTACTTGGAGACGGCAAATTTTTTTTTTAATATAATTTAATAATTATTAAGAAATA
>MU227649.1:1188357-1208838 GCA_018584345.1 Thuja plicata | reverse complement strand
TTCTGTCCTCAGGTTTCAGAACCGAAAGCTGAAGCTCTCTGGATTCTCCAAGAGAAAATAAATTCATAAAACTAAGCATACACAATGAGACTCCAAGTCTTCTTTTAAAGCTGCAGTTGTGACTCTTCAGTTTCCCCACTTTGTCTCTTCATATTCCACTTAAAGTCCCTTTTAAATAAATATAACCGTTGAGTTATAAAGTGACATAATAAAATACAGTAAGGAATCTTTTGGCATTAAAACGGAGGGCCAAACAAACTCAGATGATGACGTGTGATAGCTTGCTGGAAAGCTCTTGGCGAGACGCTCCAAGTCCACTACTGATATGCTAGGAAAACTGAGTTCTGCCGACTTACTATAAATAGTAAGCACCCTGGAAACCTTGTGGAAACTGCCCTGATTGGCCTGAAACTGAAAACGCCTAGGCCAAACATCCCTCTGATCACCTGCCAAACCTCGGTTAGCCCATACGACCATGATGAAAAGGCTAACTACAAGGCACGAAATAATGTGCCCCAAAAGGGGACATTACAAATCATCCCTTCCCGGAGATTGCTTGCCCTCAAGCAATTAGTATCTGCATGCTGTGATCATAATACCTGGATCCGAAGCCAACCTCAGGGAAGCTGCTACACCAATCTGTCATGTGAAACTGAAACATAAATTATGCCATGATCTGTGAAGCCATTCACACAACAACCAAACAACAACCAACCTAATGCCAGGATCCCACATCACTGTAGGCGCAGTCGTACCAATCTGCCCTGGCCTGCCATCGTCTATAAGAAAGTCCTCAACCAGACTGAGAATCTCACTCCAACTGAGGTCACCAGCACCTCTATGGTCAGATGCAGGGGAAGACCACACCTCACACCAATCGACTCTATGAATAAATACCACCCGTGAGTACGTCCCTCATGGATCCCATAATCAAAACGGCCATCCATCTCCCCAGCTGATTGAAATATCCGGACACCCTATGCCCATACTGAGTGAATCAATAGAAATGTCCAACTTCCATAACACTGCCCCTTTGGTCCATCGGCCGAATTGGAAATTATACTGAAGAGGCAAGGTACCCAGACTGCCGGACAAGGCTTCCATCTGCAAGTAAGGAAGCATACCAACCCAATCACTCACCCCACACCTCTGCAATAATCGGAAAAGAAAGTTCTTCGTAGGTGGGCTGAATCGAAAATAGGATGCATCCCATACAATGTGGCCAACATGTGATGCACTAAGCAACTCTACTGGAATTTCTGAATCAGCATAAGGATTCCATAACTGTCTCTCAATACCTGGAGTCATACAATATACACCATGGTGTGAAGAATTCACCCCAATAAGCATAATCATCAAACCGAGCTCGATAACCCCGTACTGAATAAGCTCTATCCGATCATCATCATCATGCCTAAAATATGTGGTGATAGAACTACCATAAGCACTGGATGAATCGGTATGATAATGTAGAGGAGTCGCGACTGTGTGGAAAGAGGAATGAACCAAGGGATGCTCGCCAACACGAGGCATCTCACCATCAACGAGAGGTAGCGCAAGGAAAGGCATATCACTCATCATGCCACATGACATAACTGCCCATCCTGGACTGTTGGTGTAAAAACCACATTGCTCAGCAACTGAGCTTATTCCGATACTCCAACCTGGTGACCAAGACTCACCTCGAATAACTGAGCCTGGGTCTCAAATTCTGCAATCAACCTCATCCTCGTCATGGGGATAAGAAATACCTTCCTCATCTAACTCAAAGAAAGGATTATCAAATATCAAATCAGCATCCATCTCAAACAAGAAATTGTTGATCGCCTGAAAGTTATCTAACTCATAAAGAAACTCTGGATGATCCAAAGATCTTTTGGGACAGCTATCCAAGTCATAGGTCTGTTCTATGCTATCAAGTTCCTGTATCACCTCCTGAAAGAATTCGGACCTTTCCCTGTCGTCCTGTTCCCTGTACTGGCTAGTGGCAACAATCTGATTTCTTGCTTCCTGAAGAGCAATACGTGTGTTCCAAAGTACCCTAAGTAACACTAAGCTCTCTATTGAGCTTATTAACCTCATCCTCCTTTTCCCTCATCTGCTCAACATATTTTCCAGCAACCTGTAACAGGTAGTCGCAGTCTGAAAGTAAACTCAGATATCCTGATTTTCAATCCTCAAAAGCTATTTTGACCCCTTGTAAATCTGCAACATAAGATCCAATCCTTATATCTCCTTGTCCTTTTTCTTTCTAAACTTTCCTGTAAAGATCCTCAATAATCTGGTGAGTGCTATCATGGTGAACAAGAGCTGCAATAATGGCATCGTTATTGACTTTCAGCTGACTCTTCAAAGAATGCTTCTCATCGTTTTCCTTTTGAAATGTATTCTCTGATTGGTCATCCAAATCATCATTATGCATACATGATGCGCTGCTATAGAAATCACATGATTCCTCATATTCTTTAACCTGTATATTTGCTACCTCATCTTTAGCCTCTCCTTCATGCATTGGTTCAATATTTGGTTTACAATCTCCTGCTTCAATGACAACCTCATAAGGCTTTTCTTCAAAAACTGACTTAGTTTTTTGTTCACTTATGGGTTGATTAATGACAGCTGGAAACCCTTCATATAAATCTCTGCACCTACCTTGTGCAAGTAGATCTCGAGCCAAATCATGATACTGCTTCTTTTCCATTAAGGTCTTGTGTTGTAGCTTTGGATGAAAGTCCATGAAGCTAGAGAAGGTTAAATCTCTTTGAACTTGTGGAGGAAGTGTGTTATACTCATCATACATGCCGAGTATTTCTATTCTTTTATCAGGCTGTGAAATCTAGGCTAACCATCGCTGTACCTTAACGAGATCCTTCCTGACCTTTTCCAAACCATGCATCTTGCCTGGCTAGAACTACCTGTCTCTTCTGAAGTAAGAAGAGTAGATGAATATGACTGCTTCACCTGCCTATGATTTTGCCCAATTATAGAATGTCTTTCCTGCTGTAATGACCGTTGGGACAAGATTCACTGTTGCAAGTCACCTACTGAGAATTTCCCTCCTGTTAACTTAAAAACCTTCAAAAGAGAATGAAACCCTTGCTGTCTGGATGCTGTTAATCCCATATGATAATGATTACAGTTGTTGCTAATGCTGCTTACCAAAATGGATTGTAATGATCTGTTGTAGATGCCGGATTTACACCAACACTAAACTCACAAGGAAATTTATTGAATGTCTTAGTCTCAAGGCCTGATTGGCTGTACCCTTAAGGTTTAGTTTTCAAATTTGTTCTGATCCTATGCAATAGTTGAATTGTTGCGAAGGCTTCCTTTAAAAATAACTATTCAATATTTTGCATATTCAAAACAAGAAATAATGGTTTCCAAGCAAGTACACAAAAATACCACCCCACTACAAATTGATAACAATCAGGTTTGCATATATGTCTTAAAGTATCAAATACCATAATATACTTCAGATTAGTAAATTGAATACCAACTGAATACCAAGAATCCACGCGTTGGGAGTAAGTTGGTCCTTTATTAGCAAAGGCAAGCTGCGGTAGCCAAGGGATGATCAACAAATACAAAGTTCGAAGATGCTAGACTGAGCAGCTCGCACCTCCGTCCTTCTATGGGCCGCCAGGCACGACAGAGCCTCCTCTCCTTCCAACGTTTCACCGGATATAGATTCGGCTTCCAAACTGGAGGAATAAATGATCTTCAGTAAGACCGCGTAGAAAGAACCAGATCCGCGGTTAGTGCTCAAACCACGTGAATGATGCCAACCTGGGATGTCTGTTGGAGTCTAACCGACACCACTGTCTGCTCTAGTCTTGCCGTATTTACCAAGATGACCTCTCGCAGTCACTGCTAATGCCACCCGATATGAAACGTAACCGCATGTGGCATACGGTTTACAACTACTAGAGGCTGTGCGGCAAGTAAGCACGCGATACTGTTGTAGAATGGGGTCCCCGCTGAGTTGTAAGAACATAGTCACCATTGAAGTTTGGATACCGTTTAGTTGCGTGGAGTACAATTCCACCTTTCCCAATACTTTAACTCTGAAGAGTCACTCGACACGCGCGACAACACACCATGCCAAGCGGGGTCCACTGGGACAAATGTTCTCTTTATAAATTTATCGCCGGAAATGCCAGAGGTGTTTTCAGAATGAAACGACATCCATCAACTATTACTCTTCAGGGCACACAATTGTAATAATTATCGTCACCAATGTCATTCCATTAGGAATACTTCACAGTGACCATTATGGAAACAAGGAATCTCCCCTTACATAAAAACGACAACGTCTTCATTTCATACACCAGATGCCATTTTTTCTTCCTTTCATACTCCAATAACGCTGCTGCACAGTTGGCTAGGTATCCTAGACAAGTTATATTGTTTGCACAAACGGATGCCCAGTTTAGTAAACTGACTCTTCAAATAACTCTCCATTACCAATGCCTGTGCGTGCTGGACTCCTGCGTGGTCATCTCGGTTCTGTTCTCACCTCCAAATTGCCCGGCACTTATCAACGGTTATCCTCTGGATATATACCACTGTCGATCAGTATCACTTGAAATCTTTTGCTCGGAAATATGAGTTCTCGTCCCAAGTCTTCTCACAAAGAATTGATTTAATAAAATCTAACGCCTTCTTTAATATAGTCGACTAAGATTTTTAAGATAGGGCCCGATACATACAACCCATAGCAACTGCCTTCACCACGAAATGAAGACATGAACCATCAATGCAAGATGTATGCCGCGAGGTGAGGAGGTTCTATAAAAAGCGGTGGGGAGGTATACCGTCTTTTGCTAGCAGCTGCATAATAAGAATAAACTCCAACCCGAAACCCAACAACAACTTGGACCAATATCTATATTCAATGTTTAAATCTCTACTTTTGTCCTGGCTGAGTGAGCAGATTACTTGCTTGCTAACTCTTAGAAAGGAAATGATTGAGCAGGCTGTCTACCTGCTAGTTCTTCGAAAACTCTGAGATTTCTTCATATGAAAAGCAACTATTCAAATGATACTCACGAAGTCTGGAAGTACCTGTCTTCTTGCTTGCTATGGCTGATATTACGAATACATAATACTGAATTCTTTACTCAAAAACCCTTCTGTAACTTTGTTTCTGAAGAAAACCTCACAGATTGGCAAGATTTATGGCTCTGATACCACTGTAATGACCCAAACCGGGTATCTCCCAAATTTTCACCAATAAATCTCATGCAGATTTAAACAAATACATTCATGCAATAAACCATGGATTCAACAGTAATAAACTAGTAGTATATATTCCATTAAAACCCTCAGCAACATTATTGCATTATACAACAACAATACAATAACATTGGGATTTCTCACAATCCAAATCCGAACTACAATATGCAACAAGATATCAAATAACAGAAAAGAACCTGTGAATACAATGACGAACTCTGTTGTGAATCCGCACCAGAGATGAACTGGGTTTCCGTCCAATCCACCGAGAAAGCCTGAAGGTTTCTGTCCTCAGGTTTCAGAACCGAAAGCTGAAGCTCTCTGGATTCTCCAAGAGAAAATAAATTCATAAAACTAAGCATACACAATGAGACTCCAAGTCTTCTTTTAAAGCTGCAGTTGTGACTCTTTAGTCTCCCCACTTTGTCTCTTCATATTCCACTTAAAGTCCGTTTTAAATAAATATAACCGTTGAGTTATAAAGTGACAATAAAATAAAGTAAGGAATCTTCTGGCATTAAAACGGAGGGCCAAACGAATTCAGATGATGACGTGTGATAGCTTGCCGGAAAGCTCTCGATATGCCAAGAAAATTGAGTTTTGCCGACTTACTATAAATAGTAAGCACCCTGAAAACCTTGTGGAAACTGCCCCGATTGGCCTGAAACTGAAAACACCTAGGCCAAACATCCCTTTGATCACCTGCCAAACCTCGGTTAGCCCATCGGACCATGATGAAAAGGCTAACTACAAGGCACGAAATAATGTGCCCCAAAAGGGGACATCACAGATTGTGGAAATTTCATGGAAAGAACACACCAGATTTGAAACAACTTTCCATTTGTTTGCTCTCACACATTGTTAGTTTCTCTGCTGCAAAGAGGAATCGGTCCACCTATGACTTAATCCACTCCATTAAGAGAAATAGGCTTACTTCAAAATGAGCTGAAAATCTAGTTGCAATTCATAGTGCCTCAAGAGTTAGGACCAACAGACTACTGAGTATTGACAAACTCTAGCAATGCAATGGGATGCTGATCCTGAAGATGTTAGGCTGATTGATGAGGAGGAGGTGCAACCAAGACTGGTCGGGCTACCATGGGATGGTCCAATTTAGGCAGAGAGTGATAGTGACTCATATTTTTCCGAGTTGTTGGATATTGATAGCCCGAATGAGGCTTAGTTATATAGGCTGTTGTATTTTGATGTTTGAGACTTTTTGATACATGTTGATATTGATAGACCATGGTTTTTTGATGTTTGAGACTTCTGTTAAAATGCTTTATTGAAATTTATTATGCTGTAATACTACTGCTCTCATGAACTATTTACATATTGATATCGTTGTTATCAGTTATTGACATATCTCTCTTTCCCTCTCTCTTTCTATAATATATTATATATTTTGAAAAATTCATATATATATATATATAAATTTGCATACCGCTGTTTCCTGCTCTCCCCTAAAACTGGACCTCTAGGAAATGTCCTGGAAATGTGTCCGCTGTCATCCCCCTGTCCCTGAAAAGCCATGGAATGTATGTAAGTGTTCAACTGCTTGCAGCAACAGCAAACAGGGATTTTGTGTGTGATAAGACATTGCAGCTTCAGCAAATAGACATCGTGGATTTTGTGTCAAAAGCAATAACAGATACAAGATGCAGATATAACAGAACCTGACTATATATAACTTTAAATCTTAATACATATCGTGTGTAACTTATGTTTTCTACAGTATGGATTTGAAAGAGGTAAGGAAATAATAATTTAATATTAAATTATTAATCATAATTAATTTAATATACTGATAGGATATATATTGTTTTTATCATTATGCAAATTTAATATCAATCATAACATATTTTTATCATACTATTAAATTAATAACTGTATTTTAATGTACATAAATCAGATATAACAATATATATTTATGATTTTATATATTTTTTATATGGATGTACCCAGATTGTTCCCAACCATCAATAGTGTTGCCGTATCAGCATATCATACCCATGTACTTATACCTGATTTAATTCTGATTTGGTAATGGGTTTGGAATATCCATCCATCCCCTCCTGCTGTCCTCTTCACCATTACATACTGGCTGCAGCCATGTGTGCTCCCAGAAGTGGCATACGAGGATGTTGAGGATGTGCAGGAAGCAGTAAAACACCCTATTGGTTTCTCCTCATTAAGGTCCACAGGCTGAAAGCCACATTCATGTGACAGCAGCTGGATGTTCATACATCTCCCTGACGTCTCCCAGCACTGAACCATCTAAGAATACCTTTTGAATCTGGGGCACAAGCACTGCACTCCCATAGACCACGACTACTTCAAATTTGCCTTCAAAAGAATCAGCTTCTTGGATAAAAGTTTCTACGTGGTGACCTTTGAACTGTAAAAAAGCTCTTTATATGATAAAACCAACAATTCTTTCTTGCAACAATTTCCATGGTGAAGACAATGGCTTGGAACTACAACCAGAGCCTTCAAATATTTAAAACTCCTCTTGCATCTGTGCCTCCATCTATGAGGTTCCAATTTTTGAATCTGGTTATTGTTTATGGGCAAAGCCTACATATTGTCTACTTAACAAAACCTCACTGTCACATCAAATGGTGTGGTAGAGAAGCAACATTAAGAGGGAGGAGAGAAATATTGGATGAAAGCAGTAATACCATTAGTGGAGGCCACTTTTCATTAGAATCCACATACCACTTCTATTTCTTGACATGCTCTGCAATCCAACCACATCTCACATTAGGTGCAGAAAAGATTTAAGGCCAAAGTTTAAGGTGCTCCCATGATTATGTTGCCTATGCAGAGCCATCTGGAGATCAATTCCCAAAATCATGCTTGTGGGAGGACAAAGTAGGCGAGGGCTTCATGCCACACAGGCCTTGCCTTACTATAAATGCTTGCATGTATATCATAATTGACAGGCCCCAAGCTTCATGCTAGTTTTTTATTTTGTTATAAGTATCGTTATTCTTTATGGATTTGATTACTTGAATCTTTCCATCTAAAGGTTTGCTTTAGCTAAGCTACTCAAACACCTTAGTGCTTGCATTATCTATGGTATTTTTGATTTTATGTAGAATTGATCTTTTTGAAGTATTGTATCTGTTAGCACAATGGGTAAGAAATATTGGAGGAAATGAGGCATACCATTTGCTTCCAAGAAGAAAAAAAATAAAATTAAGATTAGTCTTTCCTATGTAATTTCAACTTTAGCAAGGAATGACATTAAAATTGTCAAAGCATTTAACCAAAGTTTGAAAACTTGGACTTGGCGCAGACTTGGCAGCCCAAAATAGGACTCAGACTTAGGACTCGGCAAAGAAGAAAACCATAGTTTTACCAAAAAAAAAAACGAAATTAATCTTTGATCTTGTATCCTCGTATTCTTCAAACCCTACTTCACAATGCATACCTCTTTTGGGCACCAAAGAGAAGTATGAAATGAAGAAAAACCAAAAAAGTGTTTTTAAAAATGGTTGGATGTTTCCAGCCAGCTGCGCAAGTCCTTGCCCCAAACTCCAGAGTCCTAGCCAAAAACTCCCGTGTCGCGGCCCAAAACTTCCAAGTCCTACCCTAAGACTCTCCAAGACGCGGCTTTCGAGTTTGTGACGAGTGGACATGGCGAGCCAATGGACTCACAAGTCCCCCGAGTCTTGGCAAGTCCTAGCCAAGTCTTCTAACTATGCATTTAACACAATTAAGTGTTAAATATTTATTTTAATTATTTAATTGAATTATCAGTATGATGTATTTTTATGGTTTTCAAAGAAACTCTAAGTTTGTTTCCCATTACATCGTAAAGAGAATTTCTGAGATAATGCCTTTTTTATCAAATAAATGGTAGCATAATTTTATTTTCTTTAGTAGGCTTGGAGATCCTATTGATGAAGTTTCTACCCCTGGTCGCTATGGGAATGCTTTGATACTTATAAGCTTGCACTCAACCTTCTTTTCTTCTTATTATCATGCTCCAATTATCCCATTTATTCCGCTTACCAATTGTCAACTACCATGGTTATGGGATCTAACATTTGGACAAGGAACTTTCAACGTCAGAGTCTTTGCGCCTGAGTGAGTTAGAAAACTTGAGGCAACTTTTTATAGCAGCTAACTTTCCACCATATGTGATTTTGATGTCTTTGCGCCTCTGAGTGAGTCAGAAAACTTGAGGCTACTTTTTATAGCAGTAACTTTCCACCATATGTGATTTTGATTTTTGGGTCGGAAAGGCATAATTTCAGCTTGTCTTTGTTTTAGATGTTTGGTGACCCCTTTCTTTCTTCAGGGTTGAAGTATTGAAAAAATGTCTTGAATTTCTAATGAAAGTTATTTTCTCTTCACTCTTCAATGAAAGGAAAAAGAGCCCTTACAGGGCTCTGAAGGTTAGAAAAGTGAAGCCTTAATGCAAGTCCAATTGTTATTGCCATGGAAATTGTTAGCTGATATCTGTGTACAAATGATTGCAAATAAATAGCATCTTGCATACTTGTTATGGTTACGATACAAGTTTATGGTAATTTTGCAGATAGCATCATTGGCACCTTACATATAATACAACTTTTGATTAAGGCCGTTTGTCTGTATCATGAGGTACTGTGTCCTTGTAACTTTTTTGTTTCAGATACGAGATTTTATGTCCATGGGATATGACATTGTTCTTAGAGTGGATGTACAAGGAGCAGCTACATTGAGATCAGTTCTTGGTAATGGTGCTGTGTACATATTTCTTGTTGCAGAGAGTGAGGTGTCTCTTGTCAAGAGACTTATTGACAGGAAGACAGAAACAATGGAAAAACTCGTAGTACGCATTTCTACTTCCAGAGAGGAGGTTAACCGTATGACAGAATTTGATTACGCAGTAGTGAATGCAGGAGGGCAGCTTGAAAAAACAGTAAATCTTATTCTTTCCATTATTGATGCTGAAAAGGCTAAAGTACACCAGAGAATGGTTGAGATATAGTATTAATTTAGCTGCCATTAACAGTGTAAATCAGACAAGTTGCAATTGACAAGGTACTTTAACCATCAATCGATTAAACCTACAGTTTGATTCCATTTGCATCTTGAAGATTGAGATAACTTGTAAATATCAAAAAAGTGCAAAAAATAGAAAAGTTGTGGCATATTTTTCTATAAACTGCTATCTATCTGCATTTTGAAATGTGTGTGTAAATTAGCTTTTGTTAAAGAGTAATTTGTCCACCGCGACCATGTTAAGGGATTCTCACTTCTATCCATCATGGCTTTCTAAAGAGATCTTTTTTTTCTTCTGAATTCATTATACTGCTAGAATTTCAATTAATTGGTTTATAATCTAGTCAAAAGGACGTGGTGGTAATTATGTTTAATCTCTTTAAGGAGGGCCTTGTCAGAAAATAGATTAATTTAATTTTTGCGATCTTTTGGATGCATAATAATATTTTTTGGATTGAATGTAACGCACAAAATGTATGAGATAATTGTGTGAAAAGATGCTGAAATTTGAACAGAAGAAAATCTTGACCAACTAAAGACAGCAAGTTCTGCCGGTTAGTACATTGTATTAACAATTGTATGGTTATAAGCTCATTTAAGTGAATCACGTTCATAATATTAATGCGAATAAAGCTATTCATGCAGTTTCACAGATATATTACATACACTAACTGAAGTTGGCCATGAGACGAGCACATTCAATGTCAGTGTTGAGTAGGAATTATTAAAAATGATAGTTCTAGCCCGCCCTTCTCTTTTAGATTGTGTCTTATATGGCACTTGGAATAAATTGATTGAATTAAGTCCCTGTGGTGGGTGCACCTGCATTGCTTAGAAGTATATACTCTCTGAACTGCAATTGATTTCTTCCACATCCTGGATCAGCTGTAGGATTGCTTATGTAATTATTTTCATTTTCGTTTCATAACCCAGATTACAAGTTATGATTTAATGACTTTGTGTTTCTAAACATGGTAGGTTGAAGAATCACTAGTTGGAACAGTTCTGTAGATCTGATTACAGTTGATGATAAACTAGGTTCTGGAATCCAACTAGCAAGGAAACTGATAATTTATAAAAATGTCTATACTGAATGGGAATATAATCCCCAGTGCTTGCTGTAGGTGCTCTTTAATAAGCACGAAGGACAGATACAATTAAAATCTAACATCTAATAGGTGTAAAACATGTCAACAATATCTAACCTCACTATATTCTTTCTAGCATAGGAGCTCCTCACTGTTGGACTATGGTAGAGCAAACAAATCAAACCATGGCTGCAAATAGACTAACATAAAATAATATATTGATATTCCTAAAAGATCGTTGTGACATTGCTTTTCAAATGGCTTTATAAAGTCTTTTTTTCCCATGCAAAACTAACTAATTTATGGGAATGAACTTCCTAACTAACCTAACTACAAACTAATTTATTAAATGTAAACCTTATTTCCTAACAATCCCTCTTAACGTTTACATCATAAAAAAAAAAAAACTAGGAAAACAACTTTATCAGCATTAACCTAAACATCTTGGTCTGGGCAAATAGTTGATTATCCAACTTTGCATTGCATTAACCCAAACTCCTTTTGATTGGGCAAATATACCAACTCTACATCAATACCAGCTTAAACTTTCCGGCCGAGGCAAATATCTGATTATCCAACAATATATGTGAATTGACACATGCGCCATTATCTCCAAGCATACCACTCGTGTGGATTGAGACAAGCTCTATCATCCATAGTAATACATCTGCAAAGCTATGAACTGAGACAAATTCAATGATCCATAGATACCACTCACCATGTATGCAGATCGAAAAAAACTCAATTATCTGCAAACTAAAACAAGTTCTCTGTAGATTGAGATAGGTTCAATTATTTGCAAATCAAAACAACTGTTGTGTAGATTGAGACAAAGTCAATTATTTACAAATCAAAACAACCAAAATCCCCTCTTGTGCATGAAGAGATTCAAACAATAAAAAACTACTATTGCTTCTCATATAATGAACCATCCCTAAGTGAGAAGCTAGCTCAAGATGATAGATATACTCCTTCCTCCATTTCGTCCAACCTCCAATATAATTTTTGTTTATAGTTTATGCATCATATTCTCTAATAGCACAAGCATGCGAATCTTTGAAGACCCCAATCACAATAATTTCAAGAATCATATTCAAACTAAATCCGATACCTATATTCAAAGCTTTTACTCTTCCACCCAATACCCTCTCCGTACTTGTGTTTTATTACACAACTTCAAGATTACAACTTAATAATTTCTCATTCAACTTTGAGAACCCAAAATCAAATACCACAACTTTTTTATTCAGCTTTGGAAAAGCTCAAATATATATTTCCTTATGCACTATTAGAAAGTCCATTTTTATGAAGCATCTGCAATGCCCAAATTAGAAAAGGCATAAAAGAAGTGAAAAAATATTTCCACTGTTTGCGAATCCTCCAATATGGCGATTGGCACATAGATTGAATGCCCACGAATGAGTGAAAACATTCAAATAAATAACATTTGATAACTTTGAGTCTTTTCTCCCTCAGCATCATTTTAATTAAAAAGCTCCTCTACTGTCCATAAAGTAAAATCATATTTTTAAATGACTTACAATCAGTTCAATGTTGTAAAAAAAAACAAAGGATTTTTTGGCTACACTTGCAAGTATGGTGCTTGACTGTTGCCATGATGGGATCCCAAACCAGGGAAAATGGTGGTGGCATGATTGGGATCGAGGAGGCCGGAGACAAGAACTATGACAGGAAGAAAATGGTGTATCTTGGGGCCAAAGAGACCAAAACCTACCATTTCGCAGATGGGAGACATTGTTAAGCTTACTTCCTTAGCGACCACATAGTAGACAAGGTCGACTCGAGTTTCACAGAAGAGCAACTGATGCTTGGGGACGGGGGGACATACCCAATCGACTCACCTGAGGCCTCAAAGGCAAACAATTCAACAAGGTTACATGGGGAAAGAACAACCTAGGGGTACCAAACTTTCGTTGAATGCAAGCATTAACACTAACCTTATTCCCATTTTCCCGACTACGAAGGTGGGTAAGCCGTTCAACCCTCCTCTATCGAAGAAAGCGTGGCCGGGATCGTACTGGGACATACATAAACAAAGACAAAGCATCTATAGTAGAAACCAAAATCCAATATTTAAGAATGTTGTATGGGGGGATTTCTTGGGTTGCCACAGGAATACAAGTCACATTTAAATTGCAGAAAAGGATCACAAACACAAAGCCAAACCAGAGGAGGCAAGTGGACACCCCTGACTTCATAGAGATCCCATTAGCTACGGGCAGTCCCAACATTGGGGATAATGGAAAGGTTCAAAAACGATATGTTGAACCAGACCCAACACGAACAATCCACACCTTCCTCAAAGGCCTCAATTACTCTTTGAGAAGGGACTTTAGATGGAAGAAGACGTCTTCTACAACAAGAAGCTATAATTTGTAAGTTTTGGAAAACTAATATGCCATACCTAGATTTCAATAAATGGGCATCTCATAATTGGTATGATATATCTCAAATAGAATGCATAGATGATGTTCTAGGGTTTTTCCTAGCGACTTTCGAAAACAAGGAAAGAAGAGATAAAATCTTCAAGCATAAAGATTAGTTTCACAACAACTTAGGATTGCATATGCAACAATGGATCCCTAACTTTAATAGTAAGAATCACATAATCAAATTCATTCCAATGTGGGTTTCTCTAAAAAATCTACCTATAGAATACAGAGAGGCAAAAACTCTTGAAATCTTTGGGAACAAATAGGGGATGTACCTTAAGCATTCCATCTTCGAGCGGTTTGTGAATCCCAAACTCTATCTCCTTATGAACATAGAAAAAGAACTTCCAGGATCCATCAAGATTATCTCCAAATTTGGGACTTGGATTCAAAAGGTCACATATGAACACCTACAGGGGGATCTTGAACCGCAGTGGGGGGGAATATATGAGCCCAATATCCCGACTAAGGAGATCTCAGATATTGATAGGGATCCATATTGGATTAATTCGGAAGACTAGAGTACAAAATGCCATATTATAAGGAGGTTGTAGAGAAGTAGATTTAGACACCCTTTTTATTTCCATAAATCGACACTCGAGAAGTAGAGGCTCTGGTTAGTAGGGATCAAATAGAAGATAACTTTATAGAGAAGATCAATCTATTACTCTAGATCCTATACTGGAGATTGACTCATTTCTACAACAAGAATCACAAACTTTTATCTATAATAGGTCCTCAACAATTGCCAGAAAGACACTGCTTGTGTAACCAAGATGGGTTGGATGGGGACTGGGCAGGCAAAGGTGTAGCTTCCGGGGCATCATCAACGGTCCAAAGGATCCCGTTTCACCTTATCCTGAATTTAATGGAATTTAGACAACTAATAATTAAGACCAATGCTATTTTAGTACCCTCCGAGAAGACCAGACTTATATTTTGGAGGAACCACTTCTGGATGTCCCCTTTCAAACTGATACATTTCAAGTCACCCCTAATGGGAACCAGAGGTCTATAGTGGAACATCCTCCCATATTCAACCACATGCATGTTGAAAGGCTTTTATTATAATGGTTGAGGGAGGTACAAGAAAATATGATCATTGAAATTGCAGATCGAGTTCTCGTGGAGGATGCTATGGTGGGGGTAATCTCTAGTCAATCAAAAGATTCATTCACTAGACAAGAAGAAGGGATCAAACACAATTAGAACTGCACCGACTCTCAAATTGGAGAAGTGGACAACAAGACTACCTCTTCTGGATCTCTTGCAGAGGAAATCAATAGCCAAGCATCGGAGCTCCCCACACCTATAAATTCGAAGGAATCTAACTTTTAAGCATCAACAAACTAGGAATCAACCAAGGCAGAGGTAGACATTCTTTAGACCAAGCTAAGTGATATGTGGCAGATAGCTAAGAATAGTAGGGAGAGTAAGTTTTGTCAGGACAGTGTGGCCGCAGATAGGGAACAACCAATATACACTCCCCAAAGGGAGCTCAACGAAAAAATAGGGAAGAATGGGGAAAATGAATCTCCATCCAAACTCTCAAGTAGCAACAATGGATGTAGGAAATCTACCAGACTTTTAGAAAAAGAAATGGTGGGAAAATCACATTTGGTCCCATTCAAAGGCTTCTCTAATTGAAGGATAAAAGGCATGAATAGAGAAGGTCCAACAAACAAAACTTCACCAGAGGATAGAATCAAAGGTGGAATTGCCCCTCTCAAACAAATTAATAGAAAAAAGAAGAAAAAAGAGGCAGGTAAGGAGAATCATCTTCAGATATTAGTAGAGGATAAAGTCCAAAGCCCACCTATTTCACGTAGGTTGTCAGGCAGTTTATGAATTATTTGGCATATCAGGAAAATCCAACATCACATAGGTGGATAATATTAAAGGATCGCCTCCTCTAACCTTTGTTGAAAGATTACTAGACTCAGATTATATGGAGGAAGAAGAAAGAATTGAGGAGTTAGAGAGTATGTTTCTCTCTGATCCGAGTGATCATGACATGAATATTACTAACATCAAGGACACGAGCCCGAACAAAGCCCCTTGTCTCCCATTCTCTCACATGAGTCCAATATCAAATAGGGCTACAAAGATCAACCTCAAGCAAAATCTCTCTAGACTGTGGGGAAAAAAAGAAGCAAGGGAAAGGTCAAAAATCATTGTCAGCTTTAAGATCATAAGATTGGGAAGATTTAGACTAGAGAAAAATCACAACATATATGCATGTAGGGAAGGGGAAGTTCCTTCCCAAGTTGCAATGAAGATCATATCCTAGAATGTTAGGGGCCTAAATGCCCCTACCAAGCAACACCTAGTCAAATGTTGCATCTTTTCATTCAAGGCATATATGATAATGTTATAAGAAACAAAAATGAATACAGAGCAGATGACCAAATTCATAAAGGAATTAGGTTGTTGGTCAGTGAAATTTGAAGAGGCAGTGAGCTCCTTTGGTGGGATTGCTATAATATGGAATCCAAGAAGAGTAGACTTCCCAAAGTTGATATGGAAACCCAATTGGTTGGGGGAGGGGGACATCAAAATTTATGCTCTAATCTATGGTTTTCTTTCATAAATGTATATGGACCAATCCTTAATAATTTTTTTTAGGAAGTTTGGAAAGAAATTAGTAGCATACTTGGGGTTTGGACAGACAAAAACATCATCTTAGGGGGTGATTTTAATGCTATTGTTGACCTCTCAAAAAAATGTGGAGGGTCACAGAAGGAATCACAACCTCAGATGGAATTCAAGAATTGGGTTAATTGAGAGAACCTATTTTAAATTGAATCGAGAATGGGGCCTACACCTGGAATAACATACGAATGGGCTACAACAACATAACAGAGAAACTAGATAGGTTTTTTTTCAAAGTAGACTTGACAACTTTCCTGTTTGACTTCAAAGCTTCAATATCACCCACATCAGGCTCAGACCATTTTCCTATTCAATTGGATATTCTTGGAGAAGACAAACCACTGCTGTGCCCTTTCAAATTTAAAAATATGTGGATGAAAGACAAGGACTTCTCCAAACTGATTGACCAATGGTGGAACGAAAGTTTTGTAGAAGGATCAAACTTGTTTTTCTTTGTCTCAAAGCTAAAGAACATCAAATACAATCTCATAGAATGGAACATAAGCCATTTCAAGAATATATTCACAACAAAAAATGACATTGAACAAAACCTCAAAGAACTAAATGAAAACGCCATCCAACAAGGGATGAATGAGGAGTTGTTCAACAAAGAAAAATAACTTCTAGACTATGAAGACATTTTGGCCAAAGAGAAGACCTTTTGGAGACAAAAATCAAGGGAGACTTGGCTAGAGGAAGGGGACAAGAATACAAAACTCTTCCACAACAATACTAAGCAGAGGAGAAGCATTAATAAGATATATAAAATTGATAGTGTAAGGGCTCACACATTAGAAGACCAAAAGGAGATCCAAACATAAATAGTCAACTACTACACCAAGTTGCTTAATAACTATGCGGGCTTGCATCTCCATGCTCAGAGGGAAATGCTGGAGGACATTCCTAGACTGATCTCATAGGAAGACAATCAAATGCTTATGGCCAAATTCTCAGATAAAGAAATACATAAAGCCCTTTGTCAAATGTCTCTTGAGGAAGCCTTGGGCCCAGATGGGTTCCCTCCAATCTTTTTTCAACAATGTTGGTCTACCCTGGGCTCGGAGCTGACAAAAGCATTAGAAGCAGCTAAATCATCAGACAGATTCCTTTCAGAAATTAAAAACACATTCATAGTCCTCATCCCGAAAAAGGATAAAGCTACTTGCCTGGATGAATTTAGACCGATTTCACTCTGCAATACAATCTACAAGCTACTCACAAAAACACTTGCTAGTAGACTGAAAAAGCTTTTGGGAAAAATTATTGGTGAAGAGCATATTGGATTTGTCCTAGGTAGATCTATTTTGGATGGAGTAATCATTGCTCAGGAAGCTATACATTCAATTCAAAAAAACAAGTAACCAAGTATTATCATAAAACTGGACATTAAGAAGGCATATGATAAGGTGGATTGGAGATTCTTAGCCTAGTGTATGGAAAAAATGGTTTCTCAAGGGCCTGGATAAATCTAATTTTCTATTGCATTGCAACACCTATTTTTTGAATCCTTATCAATGACACACCCCATGGTTATTTTGAAAGCTCTAGAGGGATGAGACAAGGTGATCCATTATCCCCTTTCCTTTTCATCATCATGGCTAAAGCTTTAGGCCGAAGGCTTAGCAGCCTCCAGAACCAAGGCATACTCAAAGGTGTGGAAATAACTTCTTTAGTAAGGCTTGTCACCCATCAACAATTTGCCGATGACATAATGCTATTTTGGAAGAGCACTAAGGGTGAGGTCATCCAGTTGAAAAGGCTACTTTCTAACTATGCATTAACCTCCGGTCAAGAAGCTAATAAAGAGAAATCACAAATATTCTTCTTCCACATCAAAAAAAGGATTCAACAACAAATCCTGAATACTCTCAGTTTTAAGGAAGGAAATCTCCCTTGTACATGCTTAGGGGTTTTGGTTGACAAAACAATGAGATCTACAACATGCACTAGTACATTTGAGTCCTTTTTTTGACAGCTACGTGTCACAATTCTGACACTACCCTGTCGGGGAAGCGACATAGGCTGATGTTGCAATTTTGGTGTCGGAACCACTGACGACTGTTATGTCTGTCGTTATTGTGACGGCAATGACCGCCACAATATGCACTGGCTACGATGTTTAGCATGCCATCATTACCCATTTTGACTGTCGCAATCCAGACATTTGAACGTCACATTTAGGTATTGATCGTCGCAGTGTGCACCGTTTAGGATTGTCAACCTGTCGTTGTTACACTTTATGAGTGTCACAAGTACAACGGGTGTGCGACGGATATGCTGTACATGTGACGTCTAGTTGTCGGCAATTTTTGACATCTGGACGTCGCATGTTTAGCTCTGGTGTCGGTTGTTCTCTGGCTTCCGTCGTAATTGTGACGGTATTCTATATTGTTAAAAAAAGTATAACGAGCTTTGTTTCCAGAATAGTTTAAGTACACATAACCTTCCAGAGTATTATTAAAAGCTTCAGGAGGCAGAATCAACAGCAGACAAGGACAATCGTGGGCAAAAGCAAAGCTAGATCAACTGATGAAGGTGACAAGTATAACTGAAAGCTTTGCCTTGTCATGGATAAGCAAGATTTCCAAAACTGAAATATGAGGAAAATCAGAAGCAATAGGAAGTAAGAAAAAATAGTAGACAAGGGCATCATGGGGCAAAAACAAGAGCATTAGTTGATGAAGGTGACAAGTGTAACTAAAAGTTCTACCTTGGCATAGATGAACAAGATTTCCACTCAAGACATGATAAAAGTGACAATGCAGTGGCCAAGTTTGCCTAAAATCCATCTCGTCATACATCAATAAAAAAAGGTTCATATACGAAAGGGTTACATAATCTGGCATTTCCGTCAAGATCAGAAAAGTGGCATTTTTTTTGGTAAGTTCTGATTGATACACCAGTTGGCAGAGAAAAAAAGAAATCTGGGTACATGATAGTGTTAGCTGAACCATTTCCGAACTATGCCAAGCCAATAAATCTTGGCATAAGTCACTCAAACTTCTACCCTAAAGGCAATCTCTGCTCAAATATTTACCTAATGTTTAAAGATGGCAACATAATATGATTTCTTTTAGCACACTTTAATCATGGTTCGACCCAATCTATTCTCTACCGACATGATGAAAAGCGAGCTTAAATCAGTGTTCATGGGGACGTGCACTCCCCCCAAAACCCCATGTTCCCAGGATGTGGACGACTTTGAGACTTGGGCACCTGTGGGGACATTCCTTTGCTGCCCCGCCACTAGCCCACCATCTTTCAAGACATTGGTGAGATTCTAGGGCTGCTGGGATGTTCTCGAGACATCTAGGGGACTCCTAGGTGTCTCTTGTGGCAAGATGAACAAAAAGAAAGTAAAAAAAAGTCAAAATTTTCTTTGAACTCCATGCCCAAGGGTGAACCCTAATGGTCTATGGGCCCCTCCCAAAACCCCAGAAATACAAATCAACAAGAAGCTGATAGTGTGAGTAATAGATGCAAGTGTAAGGTGAAAGAATGGGAGTTAAAAGCAAGAGGGTTGAGGAGCAATAAGAAGAGCAAGAAGAGGATTGAATCCAAGTTAACATTCACTTTCGCAATTCAAATGTTTGACATTAGTTCACCAAAGTTTCATTTGTAATTCTTATGCTTATAATATTTTTTTAACTATTTTGAAGTACTAAATATATTTCAAAGCTCCCCCCATTGCCACCTTGTTGTCATCCCCCGCCATCCCCAAATTTAAGCCCTTGGAAACTTCGTGGAACTATGGCTTGAATAGAAATGACAAATGCCTGGCCCAAATTAACTGTTAGTTATTTCCACCAGGGCTTAGAGAAGGTGGAAAAAATTATCATGAGCTCCAACTGCCTTCAAGATACTGAAATAAAGGTTTGTGAGGGGCACATATGAGATGACTGAACCATTGGTAAGTTCTGGCTAATGCATTACAACCTAGTAGAAGTGAAGAAAGTGACCACCAAAGATGGTTTTGCCACTAATTAGCTTTGTCAGTTATCATAAAATGTGGTTTAAGTTTGGTGAGCACAGACTTGGGCTGTAATGATCAT
>MU227649.1:1167506-1170303 GCA_018584345.1 Thuja plicata | reverse complement strand
TATATATATATATATATATATATGATGTTGTTGCTATCATTGCATGCTTGCTGTTGTTGTGCACCATATATTGTTTTATATATACATTGTTTATTTTATTGAGACCGTGACTAGCTTGGCATTTGTAATGTATTTGCTGTTATTGGATCAATGTTGCCATGCTATTGAAGTTGTAGATACATTGAATCACCACTGCCATTGTATTTTGATAGCTATGCTAATGAACTATGTTATAGAATTTAAAGGCATGAAATTTTATAACTGTACATATATTTTATGAGTATGAACATAAATAATAAGGGTACCAGACATTGCCTGATGTGATGAATTTTTGACAAGGCTATGAATCTAGTGTGCTCCTCTGTGATCCATAACCTGCAAATAAAAGAGAGATGGGGGTTAGATAAAAAGGATCTAAGCATTGAATGGCATTCTATTACTACTGATCCTCATCTACAATTATGCATGTGCATAGTCAAGTCATACACTTCTGAAAGAAAAATGGGGAGTACCACATAGTGAATATCAACAAAAAAACAAATAAAGAGAGATCAAACACTTCACACAATGCCTTGAAGGTAATAGCAATGATGCCCTAGCTCTCAAAGCTTGCGAGTCATCAAGCATTCCAAATGCAAAGATGTAAACGAATGCCAGTATTAAATAGTGAACTCATATTAAACAATGCATGATGCCCTAGCTTACAACCCGCGAGCCATCAAGATATTTCCTCATGAAATTATCATAAACGGGGAGTACCACAATATAGTGAATATCAACAGCAAAACAAATAAAGAGAGATCAAACACTTCACACAATGCCTTGAAGGTAATAGCAACGATGCCCTAGCTCTCAAAGATCATGGGTCATCAAGCATTCCATATGCAAAGATGTAAATAATGCTAGTATTAAACAGTGAGCTAATAAACAATGCATGATGCCCTAGCCTGCAGCCTGTGAGCCATCAAGACATTTCCTCATGAAATGATCATCAACGGGGACTACCACATAGTGAATATCAATAGAAAAACAAATAAAGAGAGATCAAACACTTCACACAATGCCTTGAAGGTAATAGCAACGATGCCCTAGCTCTCAAAGCTCACGAGTCATCAAGCATTCCAAATACAAAGATTTAAACAATTACAGTATTAACATTCATATTGTGCCATTAAATTAACAAATTCCATCAAACTGAAATTGAGTTAATGAGAAGACAAAGCTCGAATTGGTATGGCCTCAGAGCCCCTCAAGTGTTATGTTGTGGAGGTCAAGCCAATGTAAGAAATAGAGAGAATTGTTTCTAGTCCCCTCCCAATAGTGGATGGTATAAACTAAACTTTGATGGGGCCTCCAAAGGGAACCTTGGGCCGTCAGGTGTAGGCTGAGTGATTCTTTCTTGCCAGGGGAAAATCATAGCTAGAATCTCAAAACCTTTGGAGAATGACACTAATAAAATGGTAGAATTTAAAGCCCTACTAAGAGGCCTCTCCCTTTTCTTAGAATTGGGGTTGACTAAGTTAGATATTGATGGCGACTCTATGATTGTAGTGAATGTAGTTAGATCAAAATTAACACCGATTTGGAGACTTAAATCCTTGTTGGAGGTGATTGTAAAGATCTCAAGTAGATTTGAATAAATAACGATTAATCAAATTTATAGAGAAGGTAATTATATGGTAGATGAACTAGCTAAACATAGAGAAAAAGCTATCAATTTCAAGAAGATATACTTAGTATTAGATTAAACATAACCAGAGGTACCTTGGAAAGTAAAAATATAAGGGAAAGACATGAACTTCAAGGAAAAGATAATCAAAATTCAAAAGGTAGTTTTGGCGGAAGAATTTATTTGAAGTTAGCTCCCCAATTTCTAATATAAAAGGTATACATTGGAATAGAGTACAAGGAGGGATATTCAGAGGTCAAAATCTAAGCCCAAGAAGGATACGAAACCACCATTCTTCACTCAGGGAGATAAGGATGCATAGTACTTGGAGAGAACATAGACAAGTGGTCAAGAGAATGAGAACTGAAAGTGATGGGACATATGTTATATCTTCATTCCAAATTTAGAAAGTATCGATATGGTTGAAGAACATTCTCTGGCTAAATTTAGTAGCAGCAATATATAGGGTTGGGAAGAATTCTCCTAGAGATTTGTCAATTTTATTGAAGTGACGAGATCCAAAAGGTACTAGCTACTTCAGAGAGAAAATAGTTGGCCAAGAAAACAATGGTCGATTCACGAACTGACAGTCAATGAAACACCTTTTTTCATGGGTTAATATATGGTGGAGTGTGGTGGAAGCAAAGCAAGCCTTGAAGTTTTCTATTTTGATCAAAAACCTTGATCTTTCTGGTACTTGGTGTTTGTTTCTTGTGTAGGTAGTAGGATGCAACATTTGGCATGGATACTCCCATCAAACTCAACTCCAACCAACAATATATGACCTTCGACACCCCAATCAATGAACAAAGGCTACAAGAGATATCCAATTATAAGCATCATATGGTCTTACATGCAGTGAGAAAGGTATTGGACTACAATTTCATATGCACCAATCACCACCATAGGGTAAAGTCAGACATATGTGCTGGCTTCTTAGCTAGCATTCTAGTAGTAGGAGTGCATAAGATTATGGCAAAAGAAATGTGTTTTAGACTGTTGGATGGAGACTACTTGGTGGGATTGCATGAGGCTATTGTAAAAATAGTTGAGGACCTGATTATCCCTCTCCCATGTGAACATGAATTGGTGATGAGGGCAGGAGACCCATTTCCAGTTTTTAGGAGT
>MU227649.1:1140006-1162506 GCA_018584345.1 Thuja plicata | reverse complement strand
GCTCATTGCCTAGATCTCACTGCTCAAATAAAAAGACTTAAGCTACAACCATGAGGAAGGCTCATTTCCTTACAATCCGATCACTACAATGATCTATATTTTTGTGAACTGTGTAAGTGACATCTAACTTATGTCTGATACAGCTCCAATGTAGCACAATGCATATATCTATTCAACCCCTTATTGAAACACTTCAAATCATCATTGAATTAGGCTCTCCCTCTGCTAGCCACCTCTAGCATTCACATCCATGATCCACACCTTGAATTTTCCCTAATTCACCATCTTATACCACAAACTAGGTTGAAAAAACCTAATTCATCATCTCTTCAAATCAATGCACCAAATCTCTTGATTCAAATCCATCTCTGATAGCCAAATCATAGCCACAACCTATATCAATCAACTTGAGATCGTAGCACACACAGATTTCACAATTTAGCACTTGCACAACATGATTTACCAACTAAGTCAACCAAGAACATAAACAATAATAAAAATATTATTATTTATTGAAAAATCCACCAATCTGATCCTTCTGATCTATGTGCATCGCCAAATCATCAAGCACATAATTCAAGAGCATCCTATAGCATCATGATAAACACTCAAACACTCAAATCTACCACAACCATTGGATTTGCCAGCTCTTTTGCATCGAACTTGAAGAACTCTATCAACAAGTTTGTGAGACAATAAGATTATGCCTTGCGGACCTCTAAAGTAAAAACCCTCTGAGTTGAAGACACCTGAGTATGTACCCAAAACACTCCTAGGTTCACTCCATGAAATTCTAATTTGATTTTGCACACTGAACCTCTTTCTATCTTCCTGTCAAAACTATCTGTCACCTAGTCTACCAGTAACCAATTATGACCTTGAATCATACCTAAATCTTTATGATATCCTCTGAAACCCAGAATGAAATAAGTACTAACCTTCTTCAACAATCTCTCATGTGCGCAACTTCATATCTACAATATTTGATTCTCATCGGACCTCTAAACATCTCATTTCACTACCTAAATTACAACAATTAAGTTAGCAACAAACAAATAGATCTTCTCATCAATTCCCCAGGTACTTTGATATGTTGAAATCAATGCCAACACATCCAATTATTCCAAAATGCCAAAAATCCCCCCTTTTGCATTGATGGCAACATGTGATGTGAAAAATAAGTAATACAATCAAAACCAACAATCTCACTCTTAGAAAGATAATCAACAATACTACTAGCGATACCCATAATTATCTTTCAGATTATCTCTTAATGCTTCTCTTCTTTGGTTCTAATTCCCCTAGGAACATGATCTCCTTTGTTCCATTCTGATTACATACATTTATCTCCATTAGTTTCTCCCCCTTAGATACACACCACACTTCTTGGCTAACTTCTCTCTGATGTGCAAGCATACATAAACTTGCTTCTCTCATTTGATCAACTTCCTTCTTATCTTCTCCTCTTATATTTTCTTTATTTTCTTCCACATCTGCTTCTCGTACATCTATTCTTCACTTTTGCACTTGCTCTTCATACTAGCTTGTTTTTCACATCTCCTTCTCTCCCCCCTTGACATCAATGAAAAAGGTGTATCATCTGTTCGTATAAAAATTTCTTTGTCATATCAATGTCTTCTTCCTTTTACTTCTCTACTTCTGCTACTTTTTCAAGCTCATATTACTTTCTTGCACATACATCTCTGATCCACTAAACACATACAACTGTTGTTCAAACATTAATATCTTAACCTTCTGATTTCTGTAGTTACATGCAACTTTGTTCAAATGCTTTGCCCCAAATCTTGTCAATCTCTCCACCATGCGTACTACTCCCCCAAAGTAGCAGCCTCCATACACCAATCCAGCTTTAATGATATTTTCATGAATTCCTCTAGATTGATGCATTCTTCTAAATCTTAGTTTTTTTTTAGAGGAGCAAGTCCTCTTGACTTTCCTTTCAGAGTCACAGAACTAGATCCCTTTTTTGCAATAGATTTCTTCTTCTTGTCCTCTTCTTGTGCTTCTATTCCTTGTCTCCTTTCTCTTTTCCTTCCCTTTCACATTCCTCTGCTCATGCTTATCTATCCTATCTTCTTATTTCTTCTTTCTATGACCATTCTTCCTTATTTTCTTGTTTTCTCTTTTAGTGTCACCCTTCTTCACCTTCTTGCCTCTGCAATTCTCAATAGTCGGTTCATATAAGTTGTATCCTATTTGTAGAAAAACCTTTTGTCCATCCTTTTTTTTCTCCTTTGTAGTGTACTGACTAGAAATGTGACCAAATTTTTTGCATGCAAAATATCTAACCTTTTCCCCTTTTCTAGTATTAGTTTTCTTTTTCATGCTTCTACACATGCTTGGATCATGATCATCCCTTCTGCAAGTAAAACATAGATATCATTTTCTGCAGTCCACTTCTTTGTGTCCAAATTCATTGCAAGAAAGATTATTACCTGTGAACCTTGGATCTTTGGAATCCTTAATTGAGTTCTTCTCTGATTTAGACTTGTTTTGGTTGGATTTTGGGCATTCTCCTTTCTTTAATCCAATACCATTTTTTTCTATTAACTTTCTCTGAATTAACAGTGCTTCAAGCTTGGATGAATAGATTTTTATCTTTTCCTTGTACTCATTTGAAATTATAATTTATTCTTCTATGAATCTAACCCATTGATCATCTGTGCAAGATTTGCATACTTCTCTTGCCTCAATCTCAGAAATCTAGAAAATCTAATCTTCCACAGTTCTTCTCTTGTTCTCCTGGCGCTCTATCTTGGAATTTACTTAAGCTGATTCTAGAATTACATGGTTCACAAATTGTGTGTCATCAAGATTTTTTCTAATTATGAATTTTAATATGGTTTGCAAATTCTTATTTCTTCATTTCTTTATCCTTGTCAACTTTTCTTTCTTCATTAATTCCCGATCTCACCGATGTTCTATATTTGGTTCACAACAAGATTTTGCACTCCAATACTTTGTTCATGTAAGCTTCTTTTGCAAGGACCAAACTAAATTTTTACTAGACTGAGTAGTCAAGTAACTTTTATCAGAGTGATCCAAGTTATCACACCTTGATGTTCTTTCCTTCACTTGTGACTCTTGTGATACTCCTTTTCCTTTGTGTGTATCATCGTCTTCATCAATCTTCACCAAGACATTTTTTTAGCTGATTCTGATCTTTTTGTAGTAGTCCTTGATCAATGCTGACATCTTTTTCATCCTTGCATAATCTGGTCTCCCCTTATTCAATCTGTGTAATAAGGTATCTTACTCTTTCATTATTCAGACGGAAGACATTTTTCTTGCTCTTAGATCCTGATTCAATTTCTACTCCATAATCATTGATTATTCTAATTTATTATTCTTGAAGTATAATCCATATCTCTTGTCCATTAACTATCCAACACTACAAATATTGTGCTTTAATCCTTCTACATACAGAACATCATTAGTTGTATTCTTACCATCCAAGGAAATGGTACCTTTACCTTTGATCTTTCCTCTAGTGTTGTCACCCCATCTGACAATTCCACCATCATATTCTTCATATTTAACAAAGTTTCTTATGTCACAGTCATATGATGTGAACATCCTCTATCTATCAACCAATTATTCTTCCTATCCAATTGAGTGATTAGGAATTTCTCTTCTTTAGTAACATAACTTATAGGGTTTTCATGGACAATATCTTCAACATTATTGCATGTAGAAACATTACTAGCAGAAGTATCTCTAGTATTGGTCTTCTCAATAACAGAATTATCATGAACATCAGTCACAATACTTTTAGAAGAATTTTTAATAGAAGTATTAATCATAGAGATCTCACCTTTAGGGTTATCTTTCCTCTTGAAAGTACCACTTTCATACTTCTTAGATTCTACAAATTTGTTCATATCATTGAACATGTGATGTGAGAAGTCACTGTCAATAATCTGTTTATCTTCCTTGACATCATGTGTATGTAAAATACCTTCATAGGATTAGATTAACCAAATATCAAATCAAAATGCAAATATCTATACTATTTAACAACTTTAGAACATCCTATGGTTCTTTAACTAAGAAGACTAAAATCATGCTCTCAGCTGCGAAAGAACTCCTAAATTGACAATCCTTAGAATGATGAATCAAGACAAATGATCTAATCTACATACTCAAATGGATGAAAATTTTCTATTTACAATGCTAAGATGAATTCAATTATGCTAAAACATGAATGAAATTGAACTATAATGGTGATGCTATGATGAGAGTAGATGAAAGTGGATGATTTGCACTAATTGTGCATCCTATTTATAGGATTTACCAATGAGTAGGGGGTGAGTTTGATGTGAGTTGAGTTAACCCAAGGGTAGAGATAAGGTTGGGTTGTGTTTGTTGAGGTGTCTCCAATGGAGGGACACGATTGGTCTACTTAAATTGAAGGGTCAAGATAGAAAAGGCTTAAAGTGATCCATGTGCTCCAAATCCTCATCTCTTATTGGTTAATTGAATTTTGTCCATATGTGGTTTTTGAGATAATTTAGGATTTATTTAATTCAAATAATTAATTAAATTATCCATGCATGTGAATTAGATGGGTTGGATTTAAATATTTGAATGAACTATATAATCAATTGATCAAATCAATTACATAATTATTTGATTTTACAAATTTAATTAATCCACTAGCTTGAATTTAATTAATTGATGTTTTTGATAATTAATTAATAGATTTGACTTGATTTTACCTCTTTGACTTTTGTTGACCAATTTTAGGTGTATACACATCCTTTAGGGATTTTTCTTCATCTTGAGTGACTGAGATTCCATCCTTAATCATACTATTCATTACAACATTATACATGAGATCTTCAACAAAATTAATAGTAGGAATGTTAGACATAGGATTTGCAAACTTAGATCCATCCTCTTGAATTGTTACAAACACAAGTTCATCTTCACTCTTAACATTATCATATTGAACATCAGCGACTCCCTCATCATCAAAAACATAATAACACTTATTTTCATCTTTAGTCTTATCAGACTTATGCTTAGGAAATATTTTTAGACATCTAGAGGCATAATGTCCTATCTTCTTACACCAAAAGCATTTAAAAGATATTTTTCCTCTGTACTTACTAGATCCTTTTGATAGTCTCCTTGCAACTAGTGTTTCTAATTCTTGAAGCTCTTTCTCTTCTTCTTCTTGAACATGGGTTTATTGACTCCTCAGGCCGAGTGATGGCACTCAGACCACAATACATTCCATTTGCACATGGGTGAGATGACCATCACCCTAGAGGATTTTTATCAGATTCTTTGCATCTCGACGATGGGTGAGATAGTCTACTATGATCAGGTCTTTGATGGAGAGGTGTGCAGATGGGTGTTCAAAGATGCTACTATTGGTGATGAAAGTATACCTTGGAGGTGGTTGTTAGATTATGATCCTCTTGTTTCCATTCTAGCTAGGTTTATTAGAGGATTCTTCTTACTAGATCGGTGTGGTCATGGATTTTCCAATAGATGGGGTCACATTATAGAGGACATGATTGTACATCCACACAGATTTTCTTGGGGCTCATGTGTCTTGGACTAGTTATATCATGATTTACACCATGTTGTTTATAGGTACAATGTTGCACTTTTTGCTGGGGCAGTGTTACTACAGATTTGTACATGGGAGAATATCCTGATTACGAGGCCTATTTCTGATAGAGGTCATGTTGCAAAAATGGTCAGCGCTCCCCTCAAGATTCATGATAAGGGACTAAACACCTCTTGTGGATTATATAAGTCTAGTGGTTGTATAGGTCATTGATAGGTTGATCTTTTGGTGTAACAATAACCACATTTGTAACAAGTGGTATTAGAGCTTGGTTATAGGTTCAAATCCACTTGAGTAATGCTAAGGAGGATATTATTGGAAAAATGGTTAGCATTCCCCTTGGGATTTGTGACAAGGGACTAACCACCTACTATGGATTCTATAAGTCTAGTGGTTGTATCGGGAATTGATAGGTTTATCTTTTGGTGTAATGACAACCACATTTAAGGTCCTGTTTATCCTTACATTTTCATATATGATGGAGTGATTGTCCAACCTCATCTAGACAATCTAGATTGTTGGCATCACATGTTAGATGATATGGAATAGGTCTATTGGAGACCTTTTATTGGTCATGAGCCCTAGACATAGGAAGATACAAAGATTGCCTACATGTTCATGCCTCATTGGTTGATTGGCCAGACACCACCTGTATTGGAGAGATTTTTTGATGTAGAGTGCAATCAAGTAGTGTTGGAATTGATCCCAATAAAAAGCTTATCAATACTCCTAGCCCTTAGGCTACAATAGGATAACTCTTGGATCCTTTTATCTAAAGACCCTTTATAGTAGTCACCTTGTTCTTCTTTAAGTTTTTTCAACTCCCTTCTGCAGACTAGAATGTCTTCACAATCATCCAACCACACTAAACAAGTGTGTTCCAACTTCAAAAAACTCCTCACAAGAACTTCTTCATCTCATGAACCAATGCACAATACATTATTGATTCACCACAAGGAGTAGATTAGGGGTTTAATGACCATGTTTATGCAAGTTGGGACCATAGGGAGGCTTCCACAAAGTCCTATTGATCACAAGTATCAAACTGTCTTCTTAGGCCTAGTAGGAGAGGCTTGGCTAGTAGCCTTAGAAATGGGGGTTTTCCACCTTATATTTTATAACTTACAAAGGATCACTTTGAAATCCCAAACTTTTGAGTACCCTTTTGGGAGATATACCAAAATATAGAGGATTGACTCCTAAATCTAACTTTGTGTTTCCCAAACACCTACATGGACCAGAGACCTAGTAGGGCTAATTAGTCCTGGTTATTGAAGAAAGTAAACATGAAAGGGTCCCCAAAACCAATATAGTGCCTAGGGAAGGTGTACCTACAGCTAAGAACACCAAATCCACAACCAGATAGTTTCTATCCACTCCCTATAGAGCCTTGTGCACTAAAAACCAGTCAATTGTAGTCGAGCACATAAGGGATGCTCGAATAGGGCTTGGTGGAAAAAAAACCAGACAAAATCCTTGCCATATGTCCTTATTGATTCCTAAAAAAAACTACCCCTACTTTCATTCCTCCCATGGCGACGAGATTCCAATGGTGGTGTTGCAAGTTAGGGGCTCATGTTCAGAACCTAGGTTATGGAAGGCTTCAATGAAAGTCTATGAAAAAATAGTGATTTATCTCCCCAATTTCCAAAAAAACAAATAAAAAAAATTGAATTAGAACCATAGATAATTCTACAAAGCCACCGTGAAAAAAAAACTCTACTTTCAATCCAAGTGCAGTACGAAATGTACGAAAAACTGAGAGAGTTATCCAGAAACTAGAATTTTATTACTTTCAAAATTTGTCACCATCTTACATCCATGAATAACGGAAAGGATTTTGTCATCCATGGTCTTAAGTATACTCAACCCAATGTACAAAACCTATTTTCAAACCATTATGACCATTGGGGAGGTTATAGCAACTTTTTGCAAGATTGCAACTTTTTTGTAACTTTTCATGTCCAAACTCTCTAGGACATCTAAAGACTTCTAATGAATGAATTTTCACTCCAAAACACCTAAAAACAAAAAAAACTATAAAAATATTTCCCTTTGACCAAGTTTTACCATAAGGCTTATAAGTGTTCCTTCGGTCAAATAGTCTTACAACTTGGGCTTTATTACATCAAAAGGGATCCAATGATCCTGAAGGAATCTTAGGCCTCTTAAACACATATTTTACATCTTAGGAGGGGTTATCCTTGACCATACTCCCTTGGATTTGAAAACTCAAGTTCCTACTTGAGAGTAACTCATCCAATTTGGTGCCATTCTTGGCTATGATATGTTCATCGATCCATGTGGCATCTAGATCAAGTAAGCCTTTTCATTTGACCAGATAGTGCTTGTAGGTGTTCCTCTTAATCTGTTTGACAACCTTGGTTTCCAAGATCTTCTCCATTTTCATTGGTTGTCTTGGAGGGATATCCTTAAGCCATTCAACATGTCCATCTTCATCATCCTGCAAAGAAATATCAGAACCTACATCACCCTTGAAAGGAGTGAGATTAGATACATTGAAAATTAGAGAAATAGCGATAGTAGGAGGGAGGGAGATTTCATAAGCATTATCTCCAAATTTATGGATGATTTGGCAAGGGCCTATCTTCCTCATTTGCAATTTGGTATGTTTCCCTTTTGTTAGCCTCCCCTTCTTAAGGTATGCCCATACTTTGTCTCCCACTTTGACAGTGATATATCTCCTCTTCTGGTCTACTTGAACCTTATACTTTTCTGTATTAGATTGCAATGTAGCTTTGAATTTCTCATGTACTTGTTTGATTTGATTTGATAGTTCCTCCCATTGTGCACTTACCTTGAATTCATTTGGTAGATCCCTTAACTCCATGAATCCCCTAGGATGTAATCCATAATTAATTTGAAAAGGTGTTTTTCTGGTGCTTTTGTTGATGATATCATTGTATGCATACTCTTCTTAAAGGAGAATAGAATCCCATGATTTAACATACTATTTTGTAAGACATCTTAAAATATTTCCTAGGAATCTATTGACAACTTCAATCTGGCCATCTGTTTGAGGATGGTATGCGGAGCTAAATGAGAGATTGGTTCCAAGATTTTTCCAAAGGGACCTCCAAAAGTGACCTTGGAATTTCACATCTCTGTTCGAGACAAATGAGAGAGGCAACCCATGGATTCTAACCACTTCTCTAAAGAAAAGGTGAGAAAAGTGAGATGAATCATTTGTTTACTTGCAGGGAACAAAATGATCCATCTTGCTAAAGTGATTCACTATGACAAACACATTATCAAATCCCTATTTTGTTCTAGGAAATCCCATAACAAAATCTAAACTCACACTTTCCCATGGTTTGGTTGGGATTGGTAGGGGCTGATAGAGTCCTTGGTTTGTGCTAACTCCCTTAGCCCTCTAAAAAATGGAACAAGATTCTATAAACCTCATTATGTCTGTCTGGAGTTTGGGCCAGTAGTAGTGCCTCCTAACCAATTCAAGTGTCTTTTCTATGCCAAAGTGACCACTTAAAGCACTACAATGATTTTCTTTGATTAAATTGCCCCTCATTAAACATTTTGGGATGCATAGTTTCCTCCTTTGAACAAAAGACCGGTCTAAATTATGTAATTAGAATACAAAGTATTATATATATTAGAAAGTGTAGTAAAAACCTCATAGATCTCCCCAAAATTTGGATCATTTTTATACAATTCCTTAAGGGTATCAATCCCTATGCTTTGAGCGTGTATCTCTTGGATCAAATTGAATCTCCTACTAAGAGCATCTGCCACCTTGTTTGCTTGACCCTTTTTGTGTTTAATGGTGAATGTGTAGGCTTGTAACTGTTTAACCCACTTCACGTGTCTACAACTTTGTTTATCCTATCCATTTATATAGCTTAAAGAATGCTTATTTGTGAAGACAATGACCTCCTTGGGAAAAGGGTAGTGTCTCCATGTTTTGAGTGCTTGGACCATGGCATAGAGCTCTAGGCCATAGGTTCTATACTTCTTATTAGCCTCATTAAGATTCTTTGAAAAGAAAGCAATAGGTCTTCTATCTTTGCTAAACACTACCCCAATGACTAGATTGCTTGCATCAGTCTCTAGAATAAAGAGTTTATTGAAATTAGGAAGGGTGAGAATGGGAAATTGTGCTACCCTATTCTTGAGGTACTCAAATGCTTCATTTTCTCTAGTATTCCATTCAAAACTTACTTTCTTACCTTCCTTGATGATGTCCAACAATGGTGCACATATTTGACTGAAATTCTTAATGAATTTCCTATAGAAGGTTGCTAAGCCATGAAAGGTTCTGAATTCTCCTAAAGTCCTTGGGTTTGGCCAACTTAGGATTGCATCCACCTTTTCTAGATCCATCTTTAATGTCCCTTTTGAAATGACAAAACCAAGGTATGTTAGCTCCTACTGCATAAAAATAAACTTCTCTAAGTTTATCATTAATTGATGCTTATGACGCCTTCTTAGGAATTGGTTAATATGATCTAAATGCTCTTGCTTTGACCTACTAAAAAAAAGTATATCATCCAAGTATACAACAATGAATTTTCCAATGAAATCATGGAGTACTTCATTCATCAATCTCATGAATGTACTCGGTGCATTACTGAGACCAAATGGCATTACAAGCCACTCATACAACCCTTCAGTGGTTTTGAAATCTATCTTCCACTCATCTCCTGGTCTTATCCTAGTTTGGTGATAACTTGACTTAAGGTATATCTTGGAAAAGATACATGCACCCCTAACTGATCCAATACGTCTCCAATTCTGGGAATTGGGAATCTATACCTGATTGTGATCTTGTTTATAACCCTGGAATTAGTGTAGAGCCTCCAATTTCCATCCTTATTGGGTGATAGAATACTAATTACTACACATGGGATTAGGCTCTTTTTTATTAGCCCTTTGTTTAGAAACTCCTGCAATTGCATTGAAATCTCTGCATTTTGATCAGAGGTTAGTTTATATGCTTCTTTATTGGGTAGAGATGCACCAAGTATAAAATAAATGTGATAAAATATGTCTCTTAAGGGTGGGAGGGAATTGGGTAAGTCCCCTGTAACTACACCTTTGTATCTCTCCAACAATTCTTCTATCTCCTTGGGTAACTTCAAAGTCTTTTCTTTTTCCACTTTCTCTTTTATAACTTTCAAAGGATCACTTTGAAAGCCCACACTTTTGAGTACCCTTTTGGGAGATATACCAAGCTCCATAAAATTGATTTCTAACTCCAACTTTGTGTTTCCCAAACACCTACATGGACCAAATACCTAATAGGGCTAATTAGGCCTAGTTATTGAAGCAAGTACACATGAAAGGGTCCCCCAAACTAATCCAATTCCTAGGGAAGGTATACCTACACATAATAACACCAAATCCACAATCAAATAGTTTCTATCCACTCCCTATAGAGACTTCTACATTAAACACCCACCAATTGTAGCCAAGCACATAAGGGATGCTCGACTAGGGATTGGTGGAAAAAAACCCAGATAAACTCCTCTCCATCTATCCTTCAGGATTCCTAACAAGAACTACCCCTACTTTCATTCCTCCCATGGTTGTGAGATTCCAATGGTGGATTTGCATGTTAGGGGCTCATCTTCAGCACCTAGGTTATGGAGGGATTCAATAAAAATCTATGCAAAAATACAGATTCCTCTTTCCAATCTCCACAAAAAAAAATCAAACCAATTGCATTCAAACCATAGAACAGTCTACAAAGAAACCATGAAAAAACAACTCTACTTTCAATCCAATTGTAGTACAAAATGTATAAAAAACTGAGACAGTTATCCAGAGAATAAAATTTAATTACTTTTAAAATTTTTCACCAATCTTATATCCATGAATAACATAAATGATTTTTTCATCCACGGTCTTACGTTTCCTCAACGCAATGTCCACAACTGATTTTCAAACCCTTATGACCATTGGGGAGGTTATAACAACTTTTTGCAAGATTGTAACATTTTTGCAACTTTTCATGTCAAAAATCTCAAGTACCTCTAAAGACTTATAATGAGTGCATTTTCAATTCAAAACACCTAAGACACCTATATACACAAAACTATAAAAATGTTTCCCTTTGACCAAGTTTGGCCACAAGGCTTATAAGTGTACCTTGGATCAACTAGTTTTACAACTTGGGATTTATTACATCAAAGGGATCCAATGATACTCAAGGAATTGTAGGCCTCTCAAACACATCTTTTGCATATTAGGAGGGGTGCTCCTACACCATATTTTTTTCATTAGAGTTTTGAGATAGTTTGGTCATACTCAAGGTATACCACAAGGTTTGGGTCATTTTGCATGTGTTCAGACATAGAGATCTCTATGGGGTCCATACGTTGAGTAGAAGGTTTCCCATGATAAGTTTTTGGGTCTTCATCGACTATTATAGGATTACAGAGAGGATGCGATTGATGCTGGTGTTAGTACCAAGTATGCACAATGGTTAGTTCAGTATCCCTTTCTTAGATTTACCAATCCTATCGAGCCAATACTAGATATTGATGAGAGAGATCCAAATGATAATGATCATGATAGGGATGAGGATGGTGGAGGATGGTGTCAAAGGAGGAGGGATCATATTGGAGGAGGGAGAGAAACAAGTAGAGTTATTTAGGGGAGAGGTGGAGTTGTCACTGGCCCTCCTAGAGGTGGTGCACAACATAGAGGTGGAGGTAGGGATGATGGTAGAGGTAGGAGTGATGATAGAGGTGGTGGTTGAGATGGAGGAGATAGTGGTCAGGGTGGTGGGAGAGTGAGGATGAGAGGGGGAGGTGCTCCAAGTAGAGTGGTTCCTCCTAGACTAGTTCCTAGAGCTGTGCCTGCATTAGCATGAGGACGACATGGTCATTGGGTAGTTAGACATGTGGTTCATCCTACTACTCCTATTGTTCCTATAGCTCCAGTGGCTCCTACATCTCCTAGCTAGGATATAAAAGTGTTATAGGCTAGTTTATCAACTATATAAAGTTAGTTGGCACATGTTTATAGTGTTATGAGGAGTTGGGTTGCAACCATATCTCATATAAAGAAGAGATAGAGTTCTCAGGCTCCTACTCAGATATTGTCTCCTCCTAATTAGATAGATGATACTAGGACTAGTCAGGATCCTCCTTTAGATATAGGTGGTGATATAGGGACATATGGTAGACTGAGTTAAAATGCTCCTATTTGATTATATACATATTTAATCCACCTTTGATATTCATTGATGTATCTTTATCAAAAAATTTGATGATGTATCCTGATTTATGGACTGTGATAGACTTTGATGGACATTGATACCTCTTGATAGATTTTGACATTTGATATAGTTTGATAGATTTTGACATTTGATATACTTTGATAGATTTTGACATATTTAGATGGTTTATATTCCTTTTGATATCATGATAAATTGAACTTTACGGTTTATGAGATGATCTATATATGGATGCAGTTATAGACAATTCTATATGTATACTTGTTTTTGTGATTTCTATGTAAATAATATGTATGCATTTCATTTTGCTTGCTTATGTATGGATGTACTTAATTGAACTAGATGCTTAAATGGAATGCAATGCTATATGTTGTACAACATCATAAAAGGTTAGCACCCATAATTAGATGTATTTTAGGACCTATTGACCCCATTTTGGTGATAAATCTAATAGCTGGTTATGCCTGTTTGTCCCCTTTTCCTGACTTCTTTTTCACATCTCCGAATGGGTCTCTACCCTGCCATAGGATTTTTTACCTAGGGGTACAATCAAAGTTTGAATTCACCACCCAAGGTTGATGTCAAACTTCGACTTCACCCCTTATGAGTTTGTCTTGATTGGGACCAGAGCTTGATCTCGGGACCCTTCTTCCTATACCTTTCCAATTTCTTTTCCGTGTTGACCTACCCAAATTTGAATCTCAAAATAAGTTTAAAAGGATTCTCTATCCCCTCATTTTGCAATATTAATGAACATATAGACATTGAGGATGATAAATAAATTGTGCCAAGATTATGCAAGTATAGGCATTCAAGTAGTGAAGGCAATGCATCTATCCAAGGTCTCCAAGTCTTCTTCATAGATAAATTCAATCAAGTCAAGCTCCTTCCTTTGATGCAAGATTTCTCTCTCATGATGGCCAAGTAGAGAGCTTCTCAAGTGGTGCAAGGAGGTCCATTCCATTCTTTTTCAAGTGGCATAACTACATTCATGATCTAGAGATGGTGATTATAGATCTCATACATTGGTGAAGACATCCTTTATCTTCCTACATTTACATTCCAAGTTCAAATGCAACCATCCTCATGAATTTGTGCGATTGCTACATCCATTCATGAGGGTTTCAAAAAAGGTGAATAAAACATTTACCTTCCTTTCCTTTTAAGATTTTCATTTACATATCAATTTCAAGGTTAATTCCTAAACGGAGGCTTGACCAAGGCAAGCCCTTTCCACAAACAATTTCCTTCTTTTTCAGTGGCAGGAATAGGTTTCGAGATCTGCGGAACTGGATTTAGGCATTTTTGGGGTTATCTTAAAGATCAAAATCATAAAGTACACAATTGAAAACAAAGGGGTGTATTTGAATCTTGACTTATACCTAAAAAGTTGACTTGTTCCTGGAAGCCTCAAATTTTTACAGTCATAAGTTACAAATGCCAGGGTCCCATATCTAGAACAGTTTCAGTCTGCAACATCTCTATAATGGGAAATTACAGTTTCAAGGCATGTAACCTCCTAATTCATAATTTCAAGGTGCACAAATTATTTTCCAATCTTGCATTTGCTTTTAGATCTATCATTGCATCACTCATCCTTAGTTACTTTCTAGATCTATACTTGTTCATTAATCAATTAGTCAAATCCATTAATTCTTTAATAGTGAAAACAAGTCTTATCTTCCTCCCTTTGCATCTAGGTTTTTCATTTTCATTCTTCATATTGGGTTGTGCTAATCAAGCTTGGATACAAAGAGGATAAGTTTTTCTTTTTTCCAACTGTATAGGTACCCTACCTAAACACACAATAATAAATTTGGTGAGTGATCTCTACCTTAGCATTGCTCACCATTTCCCTTATACATTTTGGTGAACTCGACACATGATACCTTCTTTTGATGTGATTGTTGGATACTAATGAACTATAACTGATTGAATGTTTGAAGATGACAAATTTGATGATCACCGAGCTGCAGAAAGTATATGCAAGACATTAAATCAGTTAATGTATTGTATTTTCATTAATGTCAATTTAATATGTTATTATTGGTCATATACATATTATCATAGACTTCAGAAAATCAAAGAGATAAAGTGTATGTTATTGGTAAATATGAAAAGCCAATGTACACCGAGTGACAATAATAACTGACAGACAGTGCACACCAACGAATAGAGAACCCAAATCATGTCACAATATATACCAAAAAAAGAAACCCCGAGCATAAGTGAAGTTCACAGTATTGTCCGACGGACAAAAAACACTGACAAATAGTGTTACCCGAGGACAACTGAAGTCTTTCACCGACCAAAACTGGAGTTAGGAAATGAAAAAATACTTAGCTGGTAGGAGATATAATTAGAGTTAGCTGATTGATTACTTTGTTTTCATCAACCAGTTGAACTGAAGATTTAAAGATAGTTTTATTCACAGTTGTCAAGGAGAAATCTACGGGATAAAACTAAAGCAAAGATTTAAAGAAAATGCATGGCGAGATTTGCGGATCACATCAAGAACAAGAAAGACAAGAACATTGAAATGGTGAAATCATGTCTATATAAGAGACAAGCTATTCATTATGAAAAAGAGAGGAATGCTGTGTATAATTCTGGTGAAGATAGAAGTCTTCATGCAAATATGATCATATAGGCTGTAAGACAGAGCCAAGAAATCTGTGGACACCGAGCAACAAAGAAGCAAAAGCATTCACTAAGAAGAAAGAAGATAGAGGGGAGAAAAGGAATTGAAGAGACTATTGATCAGAGAGGTATTATGGATTTACAATAGATCTGAAAATATGCAAATTAAGTTGTATTAGTGAACATATGAATTATTGTTTCAGTTTAACCATTGATTCATAAAATCTCTTAATCGAGTGAGATTTAACCATCCTTATTACATTGAGATACATCCTAAGGAGTATCAAAAGGTTTTCATGTTGACAACATAGTGAATGCTAGGTCAATTGATAAACTATTAGTTTTAAATCCTCTAACAAGGTCGCACTTAAGAGTGTGTTTGTAACCTTTAACAGGGTTGGCTCTTCACCGAGCTCACTTCATAAGAGTGAAAATTTTGGGTTACCAGTCTCAAGTGGTTTTTCTCTTAACAGGGTTTTTACATTAAAAATCCATGTGTCAAATGTGTATATGGTTCATTACTTTGATGTTTTTCTTTACACATTACTAAAATAGGATTGATTAGTAAACACTAAGTTTACTTACTGCTATTCGGTAAAGCTTAGGAAAGGGATAAATAATATATTCACCGAGCATTATATATATATGTTATATTTACACAAGGCATACATCTTGTAGGACTAAAGATAACTAGAGGCATTATATTTCTTATATAAAGTTTTGGTTGAATCTTGGATTAATTTTTGAGGCCACTGATTCACCCCCCTCTCAGTTATTCTAACAATTGGTATCAGATCTTTTGTGCTTAGAAAGAGAGTTTAAAAGACTCAAGATAAAGATCACAAGATGAGAAAAAGGAATGTGCCTAAGTTTAACAAAGACAAATTTGCATCATGGAAAAGCAGGATAAGACTCTACCTATCAGGTATTGGAAATGATGTCACCTAGTACTTGGATACTGAATTTGTTTTACCTACTGGACCTCCGATAGTTGATCAATTGAGAAAGAAACATGAACACAACTCTATGATGATAGAACTTGCTTCCTCACTCTCCAATTCTGAATTTAAAGATGTAAAATCATGCACCACTGCAAATAAAATGTGGGACAAACTCAAGCTAGTCCATGGAGGAGATAAAAATGTGTTGAGAGTTAAGGCTAAAAGCCTAAGAGGAAAGTTTAATGACCTAAGAATGAAAGAAGGAGAAAACATCACTCAGTACATTAGAAAAATCAAAGAGGTTGTTAATGCTATCTGAGTAGGAGGTGTAATTGAAGAAGAAATAGTGGTAAGTAAAATTCTAATAGCCTTAGTGCCTGTTTATGCTATTAGAGTATCCACAATTCAAGAAACAAGAGCAGTAGAAAATAACAATGTTACTCTAGATAGTTTGATTGGTAGAATTATTTCATTTGAGATGAATAAATATGACAACAATGTCTTACCATCTATTGAGTTTGCATTCAAATATTCTCTAAAGATAAGTAAATCAAATCTTAAACACACTATGAGAAATGATAGTGAAAGTGAAAGTGATGAACAAGAACTTGATGAAATTGAAGCACTAATGGCTAGAAGATTGCAGAGAGGCAAAGGTAGATACAAAGGTAAATTACCATTGGTATATTTTAATTGCAAAGTTTTTGGACACTTTACTGGTAGATGCCCTAACAAGAGAAAAGATGAAATAAATAATGATAGATCTTATGAAAAGAAGTTTGACAGAAGTTATGAATAAGATTACCGAAGCAACCGACAATGTGACAGAAGAGATAACCAAGACTACAAGGACAAAGGAAAGAAGGCTTGTTACCTAGCTGAGAACAAAGATGAGAATACTGACACCGAGTCTGATGAATATGATGAGGTAGTATTTGTTTCTATGAAGGATGATTCAAACAAAGAAGAATGGTATGTTGAAATTGCACTCATATCTAAAGTTAGCAAAAATGATGTCTGGATTATTGATAGTGGCTATACTCACCACATGAATGGAGATAAATAAAATTTTGAAACTTTTGAATATTATAATGGTGGATCAGTAAGAATGGGTAATGACTTACCTTGTCTAGTTGAAGGTAAAGAAACCATCACGTTGAATAATCTGTTCAGATGTGAAAATGCATATTGGGTGAAAGGACTTAACTATAATCTATTGAGTGTTTCATAGCTGAATAAAATAGGTCATCGAGTTGCATTTGAGAACAAAAGGCAAAGATCTATAATGAAACAGGAAGGTTGATTGGTACTGGTGAACAAAAAAAGGTAACCTATTCTATCTTGATAAGATTGAGACCACTTGTTTATTGGCTAGAAGTGAAGACATTTGGTTGTGGCATAAAATGTTATGTCATGTGAATTTTCACAACATGGTTAGGATAAGAAAGAAGAGAAAAGTAAGAGGCTCACTGAGCATGTCAAAGCCTGACCATATCACGAGTAAGAATTGTCAAAAAGGTAAAATGACAAAGTCTAGTTTAAAGAGAAAAACCTACACATCTAATGATATTCTAGAGCTAGTCCATACTGACTTATGTGGACCAATGAGAACAAAAAGCTATTATGGTGATAGATACTCCATTCTATTTGTTGATGGCTATTCTAGAATGATGATTGTTACGTTCTTAAAAGAGAAATCAGAAGAATTTAAAATTTTTAAATGATATAAATCTATTGTAGAAAAACAAAGTGGAAAGGAATTGAAATGTCTAAGGTCAAATAGAGGAGGAGAATTTAATTATGATGAAATCACTAACTTTTGTAATGAGCATGTAATTGCAAGACAGGTTTTTGCACCAATAACAACACAAAAAAATGGGATTGCTGAAAGAAGGAACAAGTCAATTATTGATTGTGCCAAAATACTAATGATAGAGAAAGGCATCTTACAAACATTCTAGAGGGAAGTGCTATCTATACATTAAACCAAGTTCAATTGAAGAATGACACCAATAAGACACCTTATGAGCTATGGTATGGATACACACCTAATGTAAGTTACTTTAGAATTTTTGGAAGTCAATGTTATATTTTTAAAGATGATAGAAATGGAAAGCTTGACTCCAAAAGTGATGAAGGAATATTTCTAGGATATTCTACCAAAAGCAAAGCTTATAAATGTCTTAACAAATCCTCTAACAAAATCATTGAAAGTGCAAATGTCGAAGTGGATGAATTTGCTGAGAATAATGATGAGGAAAGAAGAAAGGAACCAGAAGACTACAACAAATTTTTCTACATTGAAGAACCTAAAACTCTACCTGAGAAACAGTGTATCGCTATCGAGCGTCAGAACAATGCAATCGAGCAACAAGCTGCACACACCAAAAATCTGGAAAATGATTACAATGCTGACTTGAGTGATGAAGATCACAATGAAGATCAAAATGATGAACAAAGATCTGAACATGTGCTTGCTAAATATGTTAGAAGACACCATCCACAAAACTAGATCATTGGAGACAAAAGAGCCAGAATGAGAACAAGAAGTAAGTTGCTTAACACTAGATGTTTGATTTGTAATTTTGAGCCTAAATCTGTTAATACTGCACTTGAGAATCAAGAATGGGTTAGTGAAATGAATGAAGAGATAGAATAGATTGAGAAGAACAAAACATGGACATTAGTGCCTAGACCGAATGACAAAAATGTCATTGGTACCAAATGGATATGCAGAAACAAAGTGAATGAGAATGGAGAAGTCATAAGGAACAAAGAAAGACTGGTATGAAAGGGGTATGCACAAGAAGAAGGTATTGACTATGGAGAAACCTTTGCACCCGTTTATAGGCTAGAAGGAGTAAGAATTATATTTGCTAATGATTCTTTCAAAGGATTCAAGGTATACCAAATGGATGTCAAATCCACATTTCTAAATGGAATACTAGAAGAGGAGGTATACACTGAACAACCCGAAGGGTTTGTTGATCCTAACAAGAGGAACATGGTATATAGACTACACAAATCCTTGTATGGATTGAAACAAGTGCCAAGAGCATGGTATGAAAGACTTCACTCTCATCTCATTAGTATTGGATTTGTAAGAACAAGTGATAACAGTAATATGTATTTAAAAGAAGATACTGATGATAATATTCTGATTGCTGAGATATTTGTTGATGATATCATATTTGGAGGAAATGATATGTTATGCAAATCATTTGCTGATGAAATGAGTAAAGAGTTTGAGATGTCAATATTTGGAGAGATCAAATTCTTTCTTGGTTTACAGATTCTACAACAGGATGCAGGCATTTACATCACACAATCCAAATACATAAAAGAAGTGTTAAAGATATTCAAAATGGAGGACTCAAAACTAGTTGGAAAACCGATGGAAACCATATGTAAATTTACAAAGGAAGACAAGTCAATCGAGGTAAATCAGATCTTATACAGATCTATGATTAGAAAAATAATGTATGTTGTACATACTAGACTAGATATAGCACATGCAGTTGGTATAGCTGCAAGATTCTCTGCTAATCCCAAGGAATCACACATAACTGTTGTCAAGAGAATTTTGAGATATTTGAAGAATACCAAAGACTACGGTCTATGGTATAATAAAGAAAGAAAAATTGAGCTGCAAGTCTTTACTAATGCTGATTGGGATGGAAATATAGATGACATAAAGAGCACAACAAGAGGAGCATTCTTCATGGGTGACAGACTTGTCACATGGATAAGTAAAAAGAAAGTATGCATATCATAATCCACTGCAGAAGCAGAATATGTGGCTACTACTGCAAATTGTTCTAACATTGTATAGATCAAACAACTACTGAAAGGTATGAATATGGAAATCCTTGATCCAGTGATTATGTATTGTGATAATACAAGTGCTATCAACATCTCAATGAATCCAGTAATGCATGCTATGACAAAGCACATTACTATTAAGTATCATTACTTAAGGGAACAAGTTCAAGAGAAAGAGTTGATACTGGAATATGTACAATCAAAAGAATAGCTAGCAGACATATTCACAAAGCCATTTCCAAAAGATACATTTGATTACCTAAGGAAAATACTAGGCATCTGACCCTTGTCTATTGGTCACTAAGCTGAATTAGGAGGCTGCATCAGCCTATAAATTATTAGAAGATAAAAAATGTTGATCCAAGCTGAGATATGGACCGAAATGACATATCAATCCACTATAGGGACATAAAGTTTCAAAGGGAGAAAAATATATTGTTGGCTACTACAAATCTATATTGCTGATGGAGAGGAATTTCATTGATATATTTATGTTTGGCATTGCTGTCAAAGGGAGAGAAGTATTCAATGAAATAATATATTGCTGTCAAAGGGAGAGAAAATATCAAAAGAGATAAGAAAGATTCAATGAAGATAACCATCCATCCAAGGGAGAGAAAATATCAGAAGAGAGAAGAACGATTCAATGAAGATAACCATCCATCCAAGGGAGAGAAAATATCAGAAGAGAGAAGAAAGATTCAATGAAGATAACCATCCATCCAAGGGAGAGAATTGGAAAAGGGAGAAGAGATTCTACAAAAAAGGGAGAGATAGAAGAAGAAGAAAGAATTGCTACATCTATCCATTGAAAGGAATGAAGGAAGAAAAGTACTCTGCAAGAATCAAATCCAAGCTAGAAGAGCTTACCGAGAGCTAGATATTTGAATTGGTTATAGAACAATAAGTTTGGGAGAAATTGAGGAACTATAACTGATATATTTCATATTGTATTAGTAGTATGTTGCCATCAATGCCAAAGGGAGAGATTGATGAACTATAACTGATTGAATGTTTGAAGATGACAAAGTTGATGATCACCGGGCTGCAGAAAGTATATGCAAGACATTAAATTAGTTAATGTATTGTATTTTAATTAATGTCAACTTAATATGTTATGATTGGTCATATACATATTATCATAGAATTTAGAAAATGAAAGAGATAAAGTGTATGTTATCAGTAAATATGAAGAGCCAGTATACACCTAGTGACAGTAAACATCAACAGACAATGCACACCAAGGGATAGAGAACCCTGAGCATGTCACAATGTATAGCGAGAAAAGAAACCATGAGCATAAGTGAAGTTCAAAGTATTTCCTGAAGGACATATAACACCAATAGAAAGTGTTACCCAAGGACAACTGAAGTCTTTCATTGATCAGAACTAGAGTTAGGAAACAATAAAATACTTAGCTGGCAGGAGCTATAATTAGAGTTAACTAATTGATTACTTTGTTTTCATTGACCAGTTGAACTGAAGATTTAAAGCTAGTTTTATTCACAGTTGTCAAGGATAAATCTACATGATAAAACTAAATCAAAGCTTTAAAGAAAATGCATGGAGAGATTCACAGATCAAGTCAAGAACAAGAAAGACAAGAACATTGAAACGGTGAAATCATGTCTATATAAGAGACAAGCTATTCATTATGAAAAAGAGAGGAATGTTGAGTATAATTCTAGTGATGATAGAAGTCTTCATGCAGATCTGATCATACAAGCTATAAGATAGAGCCAAGAAATCTGCGGACACCAAGCAATAGAGAAGCAACAACATTCATCAAGAAGAAAGAAGATAGAGAGGAGAGAAGGAATTGAAGAGTATATTGATCAGAGAGGTATTATTGTTAAAATAATAACAAAACAAAGAGAAATAGGAAGTTTTTTAAACCAAAGAGAAAGGAGAAAAGAGATATACCATGAATAAATCAGAAAACTAGGAGCATTCACCAAGAGCAAGACAAGGAGACACGATTTTGAAGGGGGAAAAGCATTAAAAACCCCCGTGAATAAATATGAATGGGAAAATTGCCTAAGAATGTGAGAGAGAGAGAGAATGAGAGCGAAGCTCATACAATGAGTCACTTGAAGTGACGAAGTGCTGCAACTAGTGCTTGTGTTATCTTCAAAGAAAGAGGAGAAATATCTCTTAAGTAGAGATGGAAGAAGGAGTTTGAAGTGTAACTCCTATGTGCATGTGAGACACATTCATAAAGTGTGTGCCACTTGTGTTATTTCCTCTTAGGGAGGAATCTAAGGGATACCTTGGTT
>MU227649.1:1121414-1139956 GCA_018584345.1 Thuja plicata | reverse complement strand
TTAGGGAGGAATCTAAGGGATACCTTGGTTTATCCCATATAAATAATACAACCAAGGGATAATAAAATACATAAAAATGAATTATCCTCACAAGAGGACAAAATAGGTGTAGGGATTCCATAGGAATATCCTACTTACATAATGAAAGTAAAGATTAATTTCTAACACACCCCTTTAATCTTTACTTGGGGTTTTACAAAAATCTGCAGCTGAATTATCCTTCTTGTAGTAGAGGAGGAAAACTTGTGTTTCTTCACTTTGTGTTGATAGAAGGTGATGGTGCAATGATAAGTGCTCGGATCTTGAAATAGGATTCCTTTGATTTTTGTAATGCAAGAGTGTAGGTGTTTGTGTATATAGGCCCAAATCTTGAGATTGTTCATTGGTAATTGTCCAAGAAGAATCACTTGAATCTACAAAGAAACAAGAACCATGAGGGGATCTCCCATTATTGGGATTTCCTCCTAAAATTGAATCAGTAGAAGCTAAATGTGAATCATCAAATGTAATTACATCATAACAAGGTTTTGTAAACCAAATGGATTCATTACTAGATACATAATAAAGAATAGAAGTAGGACAATCACCATTAATAATATCATCAAGAGGATTAGAGTTTAGAGAAGGAGGTTGGTCCTCCATGATAACCATTTGAGTGTCACGAAATTCATAATCAACTTTGGAGCAAAGAGGAACATAATCTCCTTTAATACATAAGGACAACGTGACATGGATACACTCATTAATAATTTCATCTTCATGATCTAAAATATTACCCAAAGCAGAATAAGTATTTGTAACATCATCAACCTGCAATATGTTAGCTCGATGAGAAAAATAGAAAGTGAGGGGATCATCCGCAAGGCAAACATCATCACAAGGGTCATCCCAAATAGGAAAGTTATTCAAAGGATACATAATGTCACAGGGCGGAGTAGAGGTTTGGTGCGTTTGAAATGTATTCTCTAGGACATGCCAAGCCTGATGAGTCTCAGTACAATCGGTGATAAGGTGATATAAGTCAGGATTTAAAGAGAAGCCAATTAGTTTAAATGCTTCCTCATCTTTGAACTGCCAGGTATCCCGATCATCTTGAGGAGTGGTGGATGTCGGTTTCAAATTTGGTGAAGTCACAATATCTGAAAGGTGTCAACTTTTTAGAAAATCAAACATGTGCGGCCTCCAAATAGTATAATTGGAATTTGTAAGTTTAAAATCCGACATTAATTTAGACATGATTAATTATCAAAAATTAATTGAAATAAAGCTAAATAGAAGTTGCAAGATATAATGATGAAACCAAAAAACTAATTTAACGCGATTAGTAAATATCAATAAGCCAGAAATATTAAATGTTCAAATAAATTTAAGTTTTTGTTAAAGTGATGAAACAAATTTTAATGACAATTAAAAAATAAATTAACAATTGAATTAAGTTTACATTGATAAACTTGAAATGGGTTTCAGTCGAAATTGAGAAATAGGAATTGAAACAAGATATATAACCGATAAATAAATTTTGTTAAATAAATAAATAGATTTCGTTAAATAAATTAATTCTAAAGATTAAACTCCTTGTTATTGATTTAAAATTTTTTTGATAAAGAGTTTAAAATTAATTACCAGTATGAAAATGATGAAGAGATGATTTAAAAATTTGAAAAGATATAATAATAGCAATGATATGATAATAAAAAACTTTAAAGAATCTAATTATTAAAACCACAAGCCACATGTATAAATCAGAAACACATGTTAAAATAAGAATGAATTATAATGCTGCTAAGAAGGAAAGACACCTGCAAAGAGAAGCTGTTATAATAATGAAATAACTGCAACAAAGAATAATGATAAAAAATCAAAGAATCTGCTAACAAGAATAAGGGACAGAACTTTATACTGCTATGCATGGAGAGGGAAATGCTGTGAGAGGAGATGCCACAAAAAAAAAGAAAAAAGTGTCTGTTTACCTTACATTTCAAGCTACCGCCCTTGCAATCATGGTATTGTCGTTAGCTATTTTCCTGCCAGTGCTTCTTCCGCTTAGCGCAATTGACTGCAATAATGAAATCCAACGGTAGAATGCTATTGCAGAGAACAAAACAAGTGCCTCCTATGATGATTTTGACAACCTTGCAATGGGCAAAGTTCAGCAAAAGAGTAATCGGCTAAGAATCCAAAAACAGAAGCATGGCAATGGTGGATATTTATACAACGCCAAGAAGATAAGGGCACAACAAGATGATTCTTCTCCTTCCCAGTTTATAAGGTGAATCGAGCAAGCTTGGTCGACCGGCCGTATCGGGGTTGGGTTTAATTCTGTGTATCATTTGACAGAGTTGCCATCTTTCGTGAGTGGAAAATATGTATTCTTTGATCCACAGGGAAAATATCTTCCCAATATTTCAGCACCAAACCCAGGGAAGCACATTGACTACGTTAGCTCTGTAGCCCTTTCATGGTACAAAGACCAGTTCTCCTCATATTGCACTTTTGACTGTGATATGAGAAAGTCCTATTCAGGAACATTTTTCATTTTCCTTTAAGAAATATGGAACAAGCAGCTGTTAGTAAACTTTCACGGTAGTCATACTCTGAAGAAGATATTCTAGCATTGTTTACTCAACTGTATACAAAAGCAGAGATTAGATTATAAAAAGGGTTTAAATAGCAACCGATGAAGCTGCTCTAGGAAGTGAAATATAATAGTTTTAGAACAATAAATAGAAAGCCTGCTCAATGTGTAAGTCTATAAAGAAAAACATATATATATATATATATATCATGCAAAATGTTAATAGCTATTATGTAATGAAAATGTTTGAACTTATATTAAAAAAATGTATTTTATTGTATGAAAGGTTTTAAAGAAATAGTTTGAAATAGTTTTAATAAAAAATGAAGGCCACAAGTATACTGCGCAATGATACTTCAAGTATACTGCACAATGCAATGAGACAAATGTATAAACTGCACAAAGAAAATAGTGAGATGCAAAGTAAAAGCTGTGTAAGGTATGAAGACAGGTCTGCGCAACAAAGTAAGGAAAGGTTGTAAAGAAATATTGATAGATTTAAAACATTAACAAAACTATATGCAGCTTGATGAATAGTTTTAAAAGGATCAAATGAAAATTTAATAGTTTTAAAACATTAAATAGAAATGAAGCCGCGCTAAGAGAAGTTATCTGCAATAGATTGAAAAGGATTAAAAGAAATGTGTATGTCAAGTATAAATTATGCTGTCTGGAATGTTCCTTGTCGTTTGTTCCTCTTGCAGATTGTGATACAGACAGAGCCTGAAAAGGATAAACACCTGTAAAGCTTAACTTGCTGTATCAATATCTTATTAGAAAGCTGCGCAAGGGGTATAATAAGCTAGTATATATGGAATGTTATGAAACCACCCGAATAGCATGGAGAAATACTACCAGAACAAGGAGATAAATAGGAGAATAGATATAATTTAAACAGAGATTTATGATATCTAGATTTAAGGAAAAATAAATAAACAGGAGAATGATGAGATATATATTCATAACCAGATATTAGTTTTAAAGAAAATGAGCAGATACACAACAACTGATCGAGAAAATAGAGACAACAAAGAAGTCTCAGATAAACATTGTTGAATCCTACACAAAACAAGTCAGTACTGTATCCAGTAGATAAACCAATAATGTATGCAGAAGATAAATCAAGTTTGGCGGTAAACCAGCCAAACCCAAAAAAAAGTTTGAATTTTTCTCAACACTCTCTCAAGAGTCTCCGATATTGGAGTGCTCCAAGATATGGTAGCTCCTTCACCTGTAAACTCAATCAAAGATTAAACCAACCTACTCTAATACCATGTTAAAATAATAACAAAATAAAGTGAAACAGGAAGTTGTTTAAACCAAAGAGCAAGGACAAAAGAGATATACCATGAATAAATCAGAAAACTAGGAGCATTCACCAAGAGCAAGACAAGGAGACAAGATTTTGAAGGGAGAAAAGCATAAAAAAACCCCCGTGAATAAATAAGAATGGGAAAATTGCCTAAGAACATGAGAGGGAGAGAGAATGAGAGCCAAGCTCATACAATGAGTCACTTGAAGTGACGAAGTGCTACAACTAGTGCTTGTGTTGTCTTCAAAGAAAGAGGAGAAATATCTCTTAAGTAGAGATGGAAGAAGGAGTTTGAAGTGTAACTCCTATGTGCATGTGAGCCAAATTCATAAAGTGTGTGCCACTTGTGTTATTTCCTCTTAGGGAGGAATCTAAGGGATACCTTGGTTTATCCCATATAAATAATACAACCAAGGGATAATAAAATACATAAAAATGAATTATCCTCACAAGAGGACAAAATAGGTGTAGGGATTCCATAGGAATCTCCTACTTACATAATGCAAGTAAAGATTAATTTCTAACAATTATGTATTTATAATAGATTTGAAAATCTGCAAATTAAGTTGTATTAGTGAAAAAATCATTTATTGTTTCAGTTTAACCATTGATTTAGAAAATCTCTTAATCGAGTGGGATTTAACCATCCTTATTATATTGAGATACATCATAAGGAGTATCAAAAGGTTTTTATGTTGACAACATAGTGAATGCTAGGTCAAGTGATAAACTATTAATTTTAAATCCTCTAACAAGGTCACACTTAACAGTGTGTTTGTAACCTTTAATAGGGTTGGCTCTTCACCGAGCTCACTTCAGAAGAGTGAAAATTTTGGGTTACCGGTCCAAAGTGGTTTTTCCCTTAACAAGGTTTCCATGTTAAAAATCGATGTGTCAAATGTGTATATGGTTCATTGCTTTGATGTTTTTCTTTACACATTACTAAAACAAGATTGATTGGTAAACACTAAGTTTACTTGCTGCTATTCGGTAAAGCTTAAGAAAGGGATAAATAGTATATTCATTGAGCAGTGTATGTATGTTAGATTTACACAAGGCATACATCTTGTAGGACTGAAGATAACTAGAGGCATTATATTTCTGATATAAAGTTTTGGTTGAATATTGGATTAATTTTTGAGGCCACTGATTCTCCCCCCCTCTTAGTTATCCTAACAAATACCCCTTTTGTGTGAATTATTTATGCATTTGATATCTAAAACTTGGTTGTATGTGTTCACATCATAGTGCTATGATTTATGCATTTAGATATCTCCCTAATCAAATAACACATTAATTCTTTTAATCTTAAAAATAGGGTAGATCTACATTATTATTGTGTCTTATATAATATTAGATCTCCTAGTTTTAATAACACATATTTTTCATTTCCCTTTCATTCATTTCTTGTATGAGCACTATTACTTTGATTCCTTCATATAGTATTCCAGTTAGGATAATCTATAGACATATGGGTTCCTTTGATCCCAAGCCTTCTTTATTTCTAAATATTTGTGAGACCAACATTCATAACCATGAAATTTCCCCATCTCTTGATAAAAATTCTTCCCACTCTTATCATGATGAAAAGAAAGCCTTAATATTTTCTCCCAAGAAAATTTAAAAACTCTCCATGGACATGGAAAAATTTGAACATTGGTTAAGTCAATAATATACTAATCTTGAAGTTTTAGCCTTGATTGGTGGTTTAAAGAAATACATCCAAAATCATGAACATGGTATTTATTTCCTTCGTTCCTTATCCCATAATGTTAAAAATAATGTTAAGCCCATTCAAGAAGCTTCTCAAGAGAGAGGATACACTCAACCTCCTTCTAGTGTTGAAATTTCCAATCCTATTCCAACTTCAATTCCCTCCATTTCTACTTATGCTCCACCTATCATAACAACTTCCTTTCAACATTCCAATTCTATTCATGTGTGCCTTCATAATCCCAGTGCTCCTCTTTTTACTTCAAGTATGACAAGTGTTTCATTTCCTACAACCATGCCCACTTATCATAGTGTTCCCTTTTTATATACAAAAATATGCCAAACACTTCCAACACATCTCTTCCTACAATTCATTCTAATGATCCAACCATCAATAATCTAGCTCAAACTGTGTCTTCTTTGCAACAACAACTTGCTTCCTTGACATAATCCAAATTTAACATTCTTACATGTGACATTTCTATTCCTTTGTCTTTAGACATCATCCATTTCGTGATACCACACTACATGGAGGTTACTCATCTTGAGACTTATAATGGCAAGGGTGATCCCTTGAATCATGTCAAAACATTTCAAACATTGTGTAGTGATTTCTCTCATGATTAAAAGTTTATGAAAAATTTGTTCACTAGGACCTTTCAAGATAAGGCCTTACAATGGTTTTGTTCATTACCACCTTATTCTATTAATTCTTTTCACAACATTGCTAATACTTTTATCCCACAATTTCAAAACAACATTTGTCCTCAAATATCCTTAACTGATTTAATACATTGTAAACAAGGTGTTAAAGAAAAGTGACTAATTTTCTTGGTATATTTAAGCATTTGCATGCTCAAATTTCTTATCCTATTCCCGATAATGATGTTCAATGTATTTTTATTTCTAATTTACAAAAATAAATTATAGATAAGATTCTCCTTATTGAATTCTCTTCCTTTACTCAACTTTGTGTAGTGCTTCATAATTATCAAATTGAAGTGAGTCAATTTGTGAGTGACACTCCAATGACTTCTATTGATAAGAGTGATTCCATCTCCAATAATTTCAAAAAAATTGAGAAACAAAAGAACTTCATAAAATTCAACACATCCAACAATGTTGATGAGCAAGTGGTAATAACATTCAAAGGTGTGGCTCCTTTGTCATCTTATTTTAAACCATACAATTCTACACAACTTTATGAATCTTTGCATAATGTGATGTTGAAGTTGATTAATTCTAAAATATTAACACTTCCTCCTATCAAACCAATTGATCCTTCCAAACCTTTTCCAAAGTCCTTTTAACAAAAATCTTTTTGCCAATACCATCGTCATCCTAGACATGATACTGAAAAATGTTTCCCTCTAAAATTTGAGATACAAGACCTTATTGATTCAAATTATATATCTATTGAAGGTGTCAATGATCAATGAAGCAAATATATAGCACCTCCCAACAAAAACTTGAAAATCTATACTAATCCTTTTCCATCTCATACAACCAACATTATTGAGTCAACCAAACCTTCATCATCTTCTCAACATGTTGAGTATCATATGGAAACTGATCATCCCAATCATGTTGTCAGTCTTGTTTAACAGGTCCAACCCAAACCACATATTAATCCTTGAATTACCTTTGATTCTAGAAAAAAAATTAGAGCTCCTGATTGTCCTTTATACATATTTGTAAAGATGAATGGTATTCCTTCCGTGGCATCCTCATTGATCCTAATTGCATGGTGAATGTGATTACTAAAGAATATATTTTTAGTAGAAGATTGTAAAGTGATACTTATGATGAATCCCCTATGATGACTCAAGCATGAAATGGTTTCCTTTATCCTTCTCATGGTTCTATATTGATGCAGGAGCATCCTGGGGTAGTTGGCAATCATGTCTCACAAAAAAAAAACATGTTTTGGTTAGATTTTTGTTTTGGTAGTAAAATTGCTTGGAGACCTAAGGTGCTTAGTCACTTTGGTGGTAGTTCTTAGTTGGAAAATGTATTGCTTCACTATTGAACTCAGTGACTAGACTCAGTGGTGCTCAGTGTTTCCATTTTTGGTGATATTCTACTCAGGGTACACTTATTGGTAGTAGTTTCTTGGTGTGTGCAGCTCGATGGTGTTTATTCGGTGGAGTTCTGTTCGGTTGTGTCTTTCACCGAGTGGTCTGGCTCTCGGTGTGCTTGTTTACCGACTGGTTGTTGGGGTTCACCGACTTGTGTTTATAGATTGGGCAGATAATGGAGATTGTATCCATGATTTGAGGGGGTCATTGGGATCATGAAGAGTTTTGAGGCATGAAGATTTGTGGCATTGGATCTTGTGTGGACCTAAATCTAGGTTGAAGTGTTTTCCTATGTATTTTGTTATTATTTACAGCTGACTGGTGCATTTAATATCTGTTCATTGTAGAGTGTATGACTGAATGGGTCATTTAATTTTTGTTTACGATCTGACTTGTGGCAAGTGTGTATAAAAGAGAGTCTAGGTGATGTTTAGAGGAGACAGGAAAAGGAGTAGAAGATATATAGAGAATATCAGAGTAAGCTAATAAGATGAAAGATTGTAAGTTGCTATAGATAGTTGTATGTGGGTAGACAGATATTGAAGATTGTTTGGTGGCTTGCGAGCACAAGCTCAGATATGGTTTCTTCCACTTGACTATAGGTAGATGGATAAGGTTGGATCCTGCAAGATCTTGCTGAATATTTTGATGTAATTGGTCCTAACCAGGAAGGCCTTACATCCTGACATGTTGCATTTGAATTCTGAGATAATATAAGTGGATATTGATATATCTTATGTTGTGTTGCTTCCGCTATGTTGTTCTTGTTGTTGGATGCAGGTTTGGATAGTCATTTATTGGATCCTCTGAGTTTGGACTGCATTAAGTGGTATCAGAGAGGGTTTGTTTCTTGTGGAGCTTAGGGTTTTCAAAGATCTGGAGAGATGCCTTCGAGAATATTGGACCCTAGGGCAATTGAAAATATTTCTGAGGAGGTGGAAGTGAGGATAAAAAAAATATTTAGATATGAGATGACGGTAATGAAGAATAAAATCATAGAAGGTATCAGAAATGTTGGATTGCATAGAGGTCTGAGGATGAATGATGGTTATGAAGAAGCTGCTGAAGATTTTGAAATTGTTGGATCTAGTGGAGATGATAGAGCCAATCATATAGAAATATTTGGAGGAGACATATATGATCAGTTGTAGAGATCTAGAGCTTGGTTGAGTACAAACTACCGAATGGAGGTTTCCAAAATTTTAAGTACATTGAGACCCGATGACCTGATTGATTAGATCGGTGAGTTAGAAGACTACTTTGAGTTGGAAGACATTGAAGATCCACTTAGAGTAAGGTTGACACAAACTAAGTTGAAAGGACATGCTACTTTATGGTGGAAAGAGTTGCAGAGGGATCGAGAAGAAGAAGGTGAGATGAAGATCAATCGGTGGAGGTTGATGGTGAAAAAGATAAAAGCTAAGTTCATTACTGCCAACTATGAACTTGTTTTATTTAAGAAATTGCAAAATTTGAAAAAGAAGGAGATGACTCTGGAAGATTATATCGAGGAGTTCTACAAGTTGACTATTCGGTCTGGGCATAGAGAAATTTCTAAGGAAATGTGGCGAGGTATGTTAATGGGCTGAAATTCAATATCCAAGATGAGATTGGTATGTTGAAGATTGACTCTATGGAGGATTCTTATCAATATGCACTGAAGGTAGAAGATAGGTTGAAGAGAAGACATTATGGCCTGAGGGAAAGAGAAGCAGGGACAGTCGATAAAGGATAAACTGAGAGTCAAGGATGAACCAAAACTTGTTGAACCGAGGAGAAGAATAGGTAGAGGTTTATTTAGAGGTACATGTTACAACTATGGAGAAGAAAGACATCAATCATTTGAATGTTCATGTTAGATTAATCATTAGTTTGCTTATTAAATAAATCATATTGATTTAATTAGTTAAGTTATTACTCTTTAGTGCTTAAGCTTTCTCATAGGTGTATTAATAATTAATTCTTTTATTAATTATTAATGTGCAACCTAGCTTTTAGGTTTTAGGGTTTTGTTCACCTTTATAGGTTGAACCTTGTAATTATTTTTTTCAATAATTCAGAATATATTTTTGCTCTCACATTTTGCGTACTTTTTGAGTTCTGCTTTTTCCTCCTTTTAGCTTCTCTCCTATAATAGGTTATTTGCATGTAGGTGTATTCAGGTTTTTTGGATGTGTATTTCTCAAATCCTACATGGTATCAGAGCCATATTTCTGCTGCTTGGTCTGGTGTTTTTGAAGTAGTGATTCAAGGGAGAGAATCTTAGCCTTTCTTGGGGTTTTTTCTTGAATCTAAAAGTGAATTTTTTTTGGGCATAAATGGACCTCATCATCGCACTTAGAAGGCCTAGGAAACTACATTTTCATATAAAGTTTGTCATTTTTGGCTATAGTGGCCTCTGGAAAATTTTGTTTCTCTCTCTCCAGGGCCATACGACACAAATTTCAAGAAAAATAATAAAAAAGAGTGCCAAAAAGCTCATTTTTGGTGCAGGTAGCGCATGCCACCACCGCACCACCCCCGTACCACCCGCGCCCAGCTCCCGGCCCTTGCACCACCCCTACATCGCCTGACCGCCACTGGTGCCCAACCAAAGTGCCACCTCTACCGGCCGTAGCGTCACCTCCACCACCTCCGTCGCTGGAGTGCCGCCTACCTACGGTGATTGCTGCTGAGGTCACCCCCGATAAGTGGTGTTAGCATTTTCTGGGATTTTTCAAATTTTCTGGCCAACATTTTTTTTTCTAGTGACCATTTTTTATTTTTTGGTGATGACATCATCATGACATCAACGATGAGCTCGTGGCGGTCATACGACTGTCAAATTTTTTGCAGTTCTTGGCGACGGTCATTTGGACGTCAAATTGTTTCCAGTGACTGTGTTTTTCCAGTGAGCTACCCTATCTGACCTCATGTCAGTCTTTTAGCCATAATTTGAGCATACGATATCTTTTTTCAAAAAATGAGATATCTCCAGAAAGCTCTTTCTAAGACAAACACCACCATGTGGGTTTCCTCTACAAATTTGGCCATTTGAGTTCCTATTTTCAGTGTCAAATTAATAGCTTGAGTTTCTCTCCTCACTACATCAGGTCACCAAGTTTTCTTCTTATTTTTTGTGCTCTCTAAGTTATCTTTTGGTGTACGGGGGATATTTTACTACATTGTGGGGGGGGGTGAATTTTCCTTTCTATCATTTACTTCAAAAAGACCCTTCTGGTTTCATCTTCTTACTCTCAATGTCGGACCCTTCTGTTGATTGGCTGATGCCGCATAACTACCATACTTGGAAAGTGCACATGACAAGATTTCTCATGTCACGGGGCTTATGGTCCTGCCTATATGAGCACCAACCTATTTTATAGCATTCGTTTGAGATTATTCAGCATAGGAACAAGATGGATGAAGCCATGGGTTTAATTGCACTGAATATCTTTGATAGTTTCCTGTTTCATTTGGAGAATTTGCACACTCCTCGGCCCATTTGGGGAAAGTTTGTAGAACTGTTTGACACAGTGAATGAGTTTCAGGCACTACAACTTGATGCATAGTTGACATCATTGTCTCTTGAAATTTTTTCCACCATTAAGGACTTCTTAATGAAGTTTAATGCTCTCCATTCACTTTTATAGGGATGTGGGAAGACCAAATCAGATAATGAGTGTATCTTCCTGATACTCTCAAATCTTCGAGGACAGTTTCAGATCTTCTCCTCCACTTTATATTCCACTATGGATGCTTTGGGTCCTAGGTACATTATGCCTTCCTTCGTGGCCTTATGTGATCAGTTGACTTGAGAGCAGTCAAAGATTCAACAGTTGGATGATACTTCTGGCTCTATGAGCCATGCCTTGGTTGCTCATCCATCTTCATGGAAAATGGAGCAGAAACATGTATCACCAACCACAGAGTTTTGGAAGGATTCTCCTTCTCAACATTCCTCTGTCCTACCTCCTCCAAAAAAGGGGAAATCAAAGACCGAAAAACCTAAGTATGCTTATTGTAATAAGCCCAATCATTACGAGTCTCAGTGCTTTCAGAAGAAGGTAGATGGATATGCCCAATAGATTTATGATTTGACATCTCTTCTTCACAAGAGAAAGATTGATATTCCTTCTTCCTCTTCTCACTGGTATTCTTCATCATCTTCTCAGGAAGATGGGTTAGACACCAGAAAGGGTCATGCATTATGTGCATCTGCTATTGCTCCCTCTTCTAGATGGCTACTAGATTTAGGTGCTTCAAACCATATGACATATTATCTGTAATGCCCCACCAGGGAACCCAGGAGAACTAACCTAAACATGACACTAAGTTAACAGGATAATTCTTTTTAATAAATGTTTACAAACAATAATGATAACAACATGGAAGCAATACAATGAAGTACATGACATACACGTAAGTACATCTCATACATAGATAACATTTATCGAGGGTTCCTTGACATGGAATTACTTAAGAAAAATAATCTATGAAAAGAAAATATAAAGAACTAACATAATGGATACATCAAATGAATCCAATAATATACGTCTCATATAATAAGATCACATATACATCTGATAACCAAGGTTTACAACCTAATCAACATCCACTACACAAGTAGCAGGGTATGTAATAATACATATGAATACAATACAACACATCCTCCAAAGGATGTCAACCAATATCCACATATGGTACAAGTATACAACTCATGGAAATTGAAACACATCTCCAAAAGACTAAGAAAATAGAACTGCAATAAGGAACAATCAAGCATGAAAAAGAACTGTCAGAATCTCAATGGTAATAAGAATCACTACCACTCAACCGCATGGAACCAAAGGTCCACTCCCACCATGCTAAGGAGATAGTAACATGCCCACTCACACAGGTATACAACATGAAGGCAACCATCAAAGGTATACATGACATCATACATAAATGCAAAGGAAGATCCTAGAAGTTCTCTAAACCACAATAAGGAACTCTAAAAATACCAGAGGTAGCCGACACACGTAGGATAACCTAAGTTGTATGTAGGAAAGTGTCATCACATAAGTCTACCCTTGAAGGTCGCCCTAGTAGTCCCTCTTGGACCTTGGCCTCCAAGTGACTCTATGTGGCTCAGTAATCCTTTCGTGAAGACAAAGATCCTAACTCTCCCATCCTAGCATGTAATAAACTCAAGGCATGGGTAGAGACTCCGTTATCTTATTTGTTCATTTTAAAACCCCTTAATGTTTCATATTTTCACTTATTAAGTAACTTTCCAAAGAGATAGCCTAGTAACCACTTAGGGCCTTGGACCCATTACAAGCCACTTCCCCTCTATACACTTAGTTAACCTACCTAGGCTCATAACTAGAAACATGAAGGTAATACATAACTCTCAAATTGCATCCTTCCCATACACGAGCACATTGGTTCTCAAATAACCATAACAATTAACAATACCCTCATAAGATCATAAAATACAACATAACCGAATCAGGTTCGGTATAAGAAATCAGGACCATGACAACATCACATAAACATGCACTGAAATCATATAAGATTCCATGAACGAAACAAAACCCCAAAACCTCTGGTTCTACATCCTGAAGGTAATCTACCCCAAACAGATACCCAAAAATGAAAACATCCCATACAAGGAAAGCATACATAGTTCTTTTCAATAATCACTCAAATACAACATGGCATAATAAATGCATTTCAGAAACCACTAATCAATCACAGTGATAGCATAATGGTATTTACATCTTTAACAAGACCTAATTAAAACTTCAGTGATAAAAAAATAACAACATTGAGATAACATCGTGATAAACAAATTTATAACATCCTATTATGAAAATTTGTCTATCATTTATAATTACTAACCAATTATAATTAAATCTCAAACGAAAGTACACATTATGTCCACTATAGATTAATTTATAAATCCCATCAAATATAAATTAACCTAATTACATAATTACTAGATTTTGATTATAATTACAATAATAGGATAACACAAAAGTAGTAATTTTTTATAGACATTAATATTCCAAAACAATAATTCTTTCTATTAATCAACTTAATGGAACCCCATATTTCTAATTAAAACGTCCACCAACTAAAATTAAATGAACTAATAATAGCAATAATTATATCTATGTATTTTAATAATATTATGGAAACATCATTAAAAATACATAAATTATAAATTATAAAAATATTAAATACCACTTAACTAATAACCATAAAATTAATCCTTAAACTAAATAACATATATTTATAACTATAAATTTTAGTTTAAAATTAAAATTTAATAATACTAAATTAAAATCAACTTATAAAAAAAACTAAATTAAACTAAATTACAAATTTAATAAAAACTAAATATAAATTACTTTGGGAGGGGGGGTCCCCTTGGCCCCCACCCCAACTTCCCATGCCAACCGCTGGCTCCCTTCCTTTAAGGAAGGGTCGCGGTGGCCCCAGTTGCGGCCGACAGCAGGGCTGCTGTGCCAGCGGCCTCGATTGCCGTGCCGACAGCACGGGCTACCGTGCGAGCCTTGGGGGGTGGGGATTTGGTGGCCCCCACCTCCCCCTCAATATTTTTTATATTTATTTTTTTTCATTAATTTTTTTTTTAAACAAATTTCTCTAACATTTCAAAATAAATTTTATTATTTTATACAAAATTCTGAAAACAGAATTAATAAAAGATATTTCTTTTTCTTTTGTTTTTAGCCCATTTTGTCTTTTTTGGGCATGTTTATTTTTTTTGACTAGTGAACTTTTATTTTATCTCTGTACCAGAGAGCCATATTTTTTCAACAATTTATTTTTTTAAAGAGATTATTTTTTAAGGAAAATATTTTCTCTCCACTATAGTTCCAACTATAGGCTAATTGATTTTTCATTTTCTAGGAGTTTTAAAGTGAATTTTTCCATGAAATTCGAACGACATAACCCTACTATGCCAAGTCATAAGAGATAATGGAAAAATCAAATCTAGGGGTTTTCTAAATACCTGAAATCACATAAATATGACTAAACACCTATTAACCATAATAAATCAACCTGTATCTATTCAAACACAGAAAACCACATGATTGCAAAATTAAAACCAACAAAGGGATCACAAACCCTACCTTAAATCCAATGCAAGAAACTGAGAATTATGCCCTTTGAAGATTGTAAAACCTTGAATCCTCCAAGCACAAGAAATCCAATAATTCACACAAGGCTTCAATACAACATGCAACCCCAAAATTTCCAAATTCTCCAATATGCCAAGAACACACAAAAGCTCTCCAAAAACTTTCTCCAAAAACTTGTTATGACCAAATGAGAAGAGAATTCTCCTAAAGAGAATCAACTCCACCTTTCATGCAATCCCTAATGAAAACACTATTGGCAAGTTGACTACCTGAGGATGTATGACTCATTTTGTGTTGTCATCATGGCAACAAAGTCATGTTTAGTTTCTGTCATGAAAGACAAAATGACTAAGTAAGAAAAATAGGGCAGATAGATATACTCAGCGATCAGCACATCAGCGCACATGTGAGATTGATTCAGCTTATGCATGTTCAGATATAAGTTGTATGATATGTGTACATGCACATCCAGACATGCATAGTACAGAACTACATTACGACAAAGTTACAAGCAGATCAATAGACCAGCAGTCCAGGAGACAGAGCATGGAAGCTGACTAAGTGATTTGATCAGCGTGTATTATTTTGTGATGTAATGGCTAAGTGTCTTTTTTTATATGTTTGTAATGATGTAATTAACATTATAGTAAACACGCTTGAAGCCGAGTTGTTCAGAAGCATTGTATATTTGGTTTTAGGGCCGACTAGTGTTTTGTTTTGGGTCGCGCCTATTTGGATTTGCATATATATATATGTATGTAATGTAAAGATATGAAAGTAGTGTCAATTATTATGCAAGAGGAAGATACAGAGGGATAGTACTATGAAGTCAGTATATGATATAGCTCTTTGAGAGAGTAATAGCATTCGCACATACACAAAACTAATCAGACAACAGTGCCATCACAGTAGTTCATTTTGATATAGTGCATATCATCTTTTAGAAGGTTGTAGCCTTCATCTTATTGGGCAGTGAGCCTAGGAAATGAGCCATATACCTTTAATAGGGTTTTGTAAAAGAATCCTAATAGGGTCTGACCTTTAACCAGGTCATTTTACTCATATTGTAAAGACTGCTTCTAATAGGGCAAAGGAACTCTCACAAGTTCATTATACTTAGTACAATATTTGTGGGTACTAATTCCCACCGGGGTTTTCCTCTGATCAAGGTTTCCCCGTAATCATATCATGCGTTATGAGTTGTTATGTTAAGCTTCATTCTATGTATGTTTGATTTATGTTTAAGTTTCCAAAAAGTAATCAATAAGATAAACACTGATTCACCCCCCCCTCAGTGTTTCTAACAATTGGTATCAGAGCTCTGGTCCTTAGCAAATAAGTTTAACCACTTGAGGAGATCATGGACGATCATGGACTCAACAGAAGAAAAACATTTGAAAAAGAATCTTGAAGCAACTCTTGAAGATCTTGATAGATCTAAAAAAGAAAATGAAGAACTTAGACCGAAAGTTGATGGCTCACAAATGCTTATCAAGAAACTAAGAAAAGATTTGAACGATTGTTCTACAAGTGACTTAGGAAAAATGATCAAAAAACTCAATGAAGAGAATATGTCGCTGAAGGATAAAGTTGAGAATCTGGATGAACAGCTCACAGACAGCCAAATTTCTATTGAAGAAAAGATCAAAGAAAGCAAGCAACTAGATGATGAACTTTTAAAAGAAAACATGAAAGTTCTGGAATTAGGAAACATAAAAAGGAAGTTGGAATCTGAATTAACAAAAGCAAAGGATAAGATTGATAAACTCCACACAAGTTCTGATTCACTTCAATCTCAGCTCAATTCACAAAAGAAAAAAGGTGACACTACTGGCCTTGGATTCAATATAACACAAACTGAAGTCAATTCATTACAGGAAACAGAGAAATCTCATGAAGCACTTTCAGAAGCAAAGAAAGTTGAAAATGTTGAAGAGATTAAAGCTAGTCTACCAAAAAGGGAAATCAAGCAAGTTAACAAAACTTGTTATGCATGCAACAAATGTGGTCATTTGGCAAGAGATTGCAAAAAGGTAAGAACCTTCAATGGTTATTGTTTCTCTTGTAATAAATTCAGTCATAGGGCTATACATTGCAGAACTCAGTCACAGTAGAATCAAAGAAGAACAAATCAAAACAATTAGAGAAATCAACCTCAAAGGAATTTGTAGAACACTACATGTCAGATGTGTAACTACAATGAACATACAACAAAACAATGCAGCATGATGAACAAAAGCATCAGACCTCCTATCATTTGTCACACATGTGGAAAGGTAGGACACATCTCAAAATTTTGTAGATCCAAAACTCAGAAGCAAGATGATCCTAAGAAATCACTATTTGAAGAGAAAGGAGAAGTTAAGTTTGTTCAAGGAAATGAAGATTCAAGCAAAATTTGGGTTCAAGTAAAGAATAACAATGATGTTGACAAAGTAGTTGATGCATCCACAGTGGACGCACCCTCTACTTTTGCCTGAATAGACCTTCTTGGTCTTAGGTGGAGCTATTCTAGCTCAGGACCCCTACGCAGTTGGTATACTCACCTTTGAGTATGCGCCTATGAAATCATAATTACAAGAACATTATATTTCTATATGCATTCACGCATTGTCTAAAATGCATCAGGAAAAAATTTTCAAAATCCCTAGGTAATTTGCGTACGGTTGCAAACATTAAATGCGGTAGATTGTATAAAAAGAAAGAAAGTATTCAATCATCTTCATACTTTCATTTGAAGAGCACAAAATTTGGACAGCATTGGAGCACTAGAAATCAAGGCATGAAGGCATAACAGATTTGGCAGTTGAGAAAATGAACAAAAAGATTGAAATGGAACCCTAGCAGTCACACCGTTTTGGAATTTTGTGAAACCCTGCTTAAGAAAATCCCAAGTAAGTATGGTGACTCCAGTTGTGTTTGATATAGAAAAGAGGAAAAGGTTTTTATTCAAGAAACATCCATTCAAATCCATACTGGATGATGTGGAAGGGGATTTATCCAAAACCCCGCTAGGTGTTGTTCACGTGGAAGATATCGACGCGTACATATACTGCAAGAAGGAAACTATAGGAGATGTAAAAATAGCTACACATATGGCATCCATGATGAAACCTGACTACACATTCAAAGATGAATTTGCACACTTGATTGATAGCCCTATCTTTGAGTATTCTAATGCACATGAGTTTGATGAGTCTGAATGGGTAACAATTTTGTTGAGAAGAATACATGATGATCTTTACTAGATTGGTGAGGTCCCTATGTGTATCAGTATAGACCTAATTCATGAATTAACCAGACTTCCCAAGATGGGACAACTCTTTCCCACTGGCAAGGATGTCAAAAAGAAGATTGAACAAGTTTGTCTATCCAGAAGTGACAAGCGCGGAATGACAGTTGAACCTATTAAAGAAGATGATATAAAACTTCTGACAATGATACTCGGATATAAGTTTTAGCAAGCCAACAGATTGAATAGTGTCTCTGCAACAACAGTCCTAGCAGCTATAAGAATGGTGAAGGACAACACTCAATACAACCTATGTGAGATCTTGCGCGGTCAATTAATTGACAATATTTGAATCACCAAACATGACAGAAGCAAGACATTCAGGTTTGGATCTCTAATCATCTACTTGTATTTCCACATAGTTGGAAAGGTTGCAAACCTCTACCTAGATAGGAGAAAACCTACAATGTCTCAGATATCACTCAAGGTCACATTA
>MU227649.1:1091962-1105489 GCA_018584345.1 Thuja plicata | reverse complement strand
TTAATTAATAATGTGCAACCTAGTATTTACCTTTTAGGGTTTCGTTCACCTTTATAAGGTCAAACTTTGTAATTGTCTTTAATTAATTCAGATAATATTTTTGCTCTCACCTTTTGAGTAAAATCTGGGTTTTTTCTTTTTCCTTCTTTCGCTTCATTTCTTGTGACAGGTTTTTGCATGCAGCTGGATCTTGGAGTCGAATCTGATCTTTCATCAGTTTCTACATACCCTTGAAGGTTACCCTAGTAGTTCCTCTTGGACCCTAGCCTCCAAGTGACTCTATGTGGCTCAGTAATCCTTTTGTGAAGACAAAGATCCTAACTCTCCCATCCTAGCATGTAATAAACTCAAGGCATGGGTAGAGACTCAGTTATCTTATTCGTTCATTTTAAAAACCCTTAATGTTTCATATTTTCACTTATTAAGTAACTTGCGAAAGAGATACCCTAGTAACCACTTAGGGCCCTGGACCCATTGCAAGCCACTTCCCCTCTATACACTTAGTTAACCTACCTAGGCTCATAACCAGAAATATGAAGGTAATACATAACTCTCAAATCGCATCTTGCGCATACAAGAGCACATTGGTTCTCAAATAACCATAACAATTAACATTACCCTCATAAGATCACAAAATACAACATAACCGAATCAGGTTGGGTATAAGAAATCAGGACCATGACAACATCATAGAAATATGCATTGAAATCATATAATATTCCATGAAGAAAACATAACTCCAAAACCTCTGGTTTTACATTCTGAAGGTAATATACCCTGAACAGATACCCAAAAATGAAAACATCCCATACAAGGAAAGCATACATAGTTCATTTCAATAATCACTCAAATACAACATGGCATACTAAATACATTTCAAAAACCACTAATCAATCATAGTGATAGCATAATGATATTTACATCTTTAACAAGACCTAACTAAAATTCTAGTGATGACAAAATCACAACATTGAGATAACATCGTGATAAATAAATTTATAGCGTCCTATTATGCAAATTCGTCTATCATTTATAATTACTAACCAATTATAATTAAATCTCAAATGAAAGTACACATTAAGTCCACTATAGGTTAATTATAAATCCCATCAAATATAAATTAAGCTAATTAAATAATTACTAGATTTCGATTATAATTATAATAATAGGATAACACAAAAGTAATAATCCTTTATAGACATTAATATTCCAAAATAATAATTATTTCTATTAATCATGTTAATGAAACCCCATATATCTAATTAAAATATACACCAACTAAAATTAAATGAACTAATAATAGCAATAATTATATCTATGTATTTTAATAATATTATGGAAATATCATAACTAAGAACCATAAAATTAACCCTAAAACTAAATAACATATATTTATAACTATAAATTTTAATTAACACTAAATTAAAATCAACTTATAAAAAAACTAAATTAAACTAAATTACAAATTTAATAAAAACTAAATATAAATTACTTTGGGAGGGTGTGGGGGAGGGGGGGGGAGCGGGGGGTTCTTGTGGCCCTCACCCCAACTTTCCATGTCAACCACTGGCTCCCTTCCTTTAAGGAAGGGCCGTGGTGGCCCTGGCTACGGCTGACAGCAGGGCTGCCATCCCGACAGTTTTGACTGCCATGCCGACGGCCTCGGCTGCCATGCCGACAGCACAGGCTGCCACGCGAGCCTTGGGGGGTGGGGATTTGGTGGCCCCACCTCCCCTTCAATTTTTTTTATAATTTTTTTTTTTTCATTAATTTTTTTTTTAAACAAACTTCTCTGCTAACATTTCAAAATAAGTTTTATTATTTTATACAAAATTCCAAAAATGGAATTAATAAAAGATATTTCTTTTTCTTTTATTTTTAGCCCATTTTGTCTTTTCTGGGCATGTTTATTTTTTTGACTGGTGAACTTTTATTTTATCTCTGTACTAGAGAGCCATATTTTTCCAACAATTTATTTTTTTAAAGAGATTATTTTCTAAGGCAAATATTTTCTCTCCACTATAGTTCCAACTATAGGCTAATTGATTTTTTGTTTTCTAGGAGTTTTATAGGGAATTTTTTCATGAAATTCGAACAACATAACCCTACTATGCCAAGTCATAGGAGATAATGGAAAAATCAATTCTAGGGGTTTTCTAAATACCTGAAATTATAGAAATACGACTACATACCTATTAACCATAATAAATCAACATGCGTATATTCAAACACAAAAAACCACATGATTGCAAAATTGAAACCAACAAAGGGATCACAAACCCTACCTTAGATCCAATGCAAGAAACTAAGAATTATGCCCTTTGAAGATTGTAGAAGCTTGAATCCTCCAAGCACAAGCAATCCAATAATTCACACAACGCTTCAATACAACATGCAACCACAAAATTCCCAAATTCTCCAATATGCCAAGAACACACAAAAGCTCTCCAAAAACTTTCTCCAAAAATCTGTTATGACCAAATGAGAAAAGAATTCTCCTAAAGAGAATCAACTTGCACATTTCATGCAAACCCTAATGAAAACACACTAGCCAATCCCTAAAAAGACTCATTTCAAAATTGAAAGAAAATCCCAATTAAATAATTAAAATATCTTTAATTGCCCAACTCAACTTTGACTCCTAAAATCAACTTGTAATTTTTTGAATTCAATTTACTTTTTCAACAAAAAGCATGCACGTGTAATTAATTAAATATTAAATTAAATAAATTAAATATTTAAAGCACAATAATGTATGCAATTAAATATTTAATTATTTAATAAAGCATCAAAGCATATTTACTCTAATTTTCAATTAAGTATTCAATTAAATCCAAATATTCAAAATTTGTACTTTAATTTAATTTTCTCAATTAAACATAGGTATTCAATTAATTTTCAATTAAATAAATACCCTATATTTAATAATTAATTCCAACAATATTTCATTTCATAAATAACATGATAAATCACACAATATCAATGCACTCAACAGAAATCAACAAAATCAAACTCAAACACACTCAAGGATGGGATCCATGAATTCACGTCAACTAGACAAATCTGGGTAGGGTAGTCAAACTGATACTCGTCCAATTATTAGGACAATAGGCTTAGGTAAGGTTTTATACCTGAATACTATCTCCACTCTCTTACCATTGAGATTATTGTGATAGGGCACACTCACTCCTGCCAATTCAGGGAAGATGTAGCCTGATACCTGTAAACCTGTCATCACAAAGACGAACATACATGAATATATAATATAACAAACAATGGTTGAGACTAGTTTATCATGTGGATCTCACTGAAGCAAGTAATTACGACCCTGTCCCATACCATATCAAGCACATCAAATAGTAATGAAAAACATACAAATGATCCATGAGCGTATAGAAATAGGGTCAGTATTGTTAGAAAACTATAATCTAAATGAAATCCTAACATATACTTAAGCATCATGAAATAACCATAAATCACATGTACACAGAAGATATAACATACCAAGCAATGGATCAATAATATAATGAAATGAAATACATAAATATCCTCAAACCATCTGAAGAACCCAACACGTAAATGAAAAGGCCCAAAAGAGTTCGGCAACTGAAAACTTAAAAGAAAACTAAGAGGTGGGTATTATATTCTCAGATTTTATTCTCATCTTTTTAGGCTTCACCTACCCCACACATTATAATGGGGAATCATAATGTTATGACTGTATTTGGGAAGGGTTCTATTGATATTGATGATGATACATTTCATTATGTACTCTGTGTTCCATCCTTGTCCTCTAACCTTCTCTCTATTTATTAGATTACTCATAGTGGGGCAAGGAAGACAGTTGAGTTTACTCCAAATTCAGTGCACATCAGAGATAGTGCAATAGGAAATATTGTTTCCATAGGGATAGTTGATCATGCCACCCGCTTGTACTCCTTCTCTCATTTTGGTCCACCATCTCCATTGTTGGAGAATATCTCTCCTAATTCATGAGCTTCTATTGAGGAGAAGTCAGGTCACCTAAATTTAGGTGTTGTTCCTAAGATCAGTGATGTGGATCCTACACCTCCTCCTCCTATTGAGTTTGCATATGTTTAGCATGATTCCTCTTCAGTAGTACTTGTTATGGTTTCTCCCTGCATTGAGCCACCTACTCCTATTGTTGAGGGCATATCCGAGGACATTCATCTCCTCCTAGATGATAGATTCAACCCATCTATTGGCCCACCTTCATTGGAGAATCCACCATAGGAGTCTCATGCATTCTCCTTTGAGCATCAGTTAGGCCTTCCAGTTTCACCTCTCATTCATGGGTTTCCTTCTTGTTCCGTGCCTTTGTTTCTTCCTCATTGGAGTTCCATTGGTTCGATAATTTCCACAGGGGTTCTATCTTTCTGGGGGGGGGTTGGTGTCTCCTCCCTCTCTCATGGGGGGATGGTTGTACTTATGGTTTTGAGAGAGTCTCTTGAGCCATTTATTTTCTACATTTTTCTATCTCTTTTTGGAGATGGGTTTTTCCCACTGAATTTTCTCCGTTGTCTCTGATTTATAGAGATTTCCTTATATTGGGTACCTAATCAGGCCTTGTTACTAGGACCCATTTCCTACTTTCATAGCCGTGCTAGGTTAGCTTTCCCCTTGAGCTTAGCTTAAGGGGGGTGTTAGAGTAATCATTAGTTTGCTTATTAATTAAATCATGTTGATTTAATTAGTTAAGTTATTACTATTTAGTGCTTAAGCTTTCTCTTAGGTGCATTAATAATTAATAATTTTATTAATTATTAATGTGCAATCTAGCTTTTAGGTTTTAGGGTTTTGTTCACCTTTATAGGTTGAACCTTGTAATTCTTTTTTTTCAATAATTCAGAATATATTTTTGCTCTCACATTTTGAGTACTTTCTAAGTTTTTCTTTTTCCTCCTTTCAGCTTCTCTCATGTAACATGTTATTTTCATGTATGTGTATTCGGGTTCTGTGGATTTATATTTATCAAATCCTACAGTCCCCATGTAGATAAGAAGGTCGGTAGTGACTGAAATGATGTGGTGAATGAGGTTAGTGAGAATGAACCTGAGGTGGAGGGTGTGAATGTTTTTCTTAGGAGATTATTGCTGTCCTCAAAGCAAGCTAATTCTTGTCAGAGGAAGAACTTATTCAGGACTGTGTGCAAGTATGGTGGTAAATGTTGTAAAGTGATTTTTGATTGGGGAAATACTGATAACCTATTTTCTTAGGAGATGGTTCAGAAACTTGGTTTGAAAAGGTTAAAGCATCCTTGTCCTTATAGGATAAGTTGGTTACAAGCTGGTCATGTAGTAGAGGTGAACGAACAGTGCATGGTGAGGTTTTACATTGGTACTTATAAAGATGAAGTATTATGTGACATTGTGGAGATTAATTCTTGTTATGTTTTACTTAGTAGACCTTGGCAGTATGATAGAGAGGCTATTCATGACTATAAAAGAAATTCCTTTACTATATTGAAGGATGGGTAGAACTATATTTTGATTCCTTTGAAGGATGCAAAGCTCAGGAGGAGGAAATTGAGCATTGGTAGTAGATCTGAAGTGGTTGCAGTAGATGACACACACATGAGTATGGAGAAATATGAAGATAAATCAACAAGTACTAGTGGTAAAAGGAGGAAAAAGAAGAATCGAGGGAAGAGTGTGTCGGTTGAGGACTTGGAAGACATGTATATCAAGAACCAGTTTGGGATCTATGTGTTGAATCCCAATAGATGTTCATCCATATTCTAAGAACATATTTATTGCACTTGAGGTGTCTGATGCAGGAGGATCCTGGGGTAGTTGGAAATCCCGTGTCACCAAAAAAAACATGTTTTGGTAGTAAAATCAGTTGGAGACCTGAGGTGCTCGGTCACTTTGGTGGCAGCTCTTGGTTGGAAGATGTATTTATTCACTGTTGGACTCGGTGGTGCTTGATGTTTCTATTTTCAGTGATATTCTACTCGGGGTACATTGCTCAATGGTAGTTTCTTGGTGTTTGCAGCTCAGTGGTGTCTGTTCAGTGGATTTCGGCTTGGTTGTGTCTTTCATCGAGTGGTCTGGCTCTCGGTGTGTTTTTTTACTGATTGGTTGTTGGGGTTCACCAACTTGTGTTTATGGATTGGGAGGACATTGTAGATTGCATCCATGATTTGAGGGGGGTCATTGGGATCATGTAGATTTTTGAGGTGTGCAAATTTGTGGCATTGGATCTTACGTGGACCTAAATCTGGGTTGATGTGTTTTCCTATATATTTTGTTATTATTTGCAGCCAACTGGTGCATTTAATATCTATTCATTGTAGAGTGTATGGCTGACTGGGTCATTTAATTATTTTTTACAAGGTGACTTGTGGAAAGTGTGTATAAAAGAGAGTCTAGGTGATGTTTAGAGGAGGCATGAAAAGGAGGAGAAGATAGATAGAGAATAGAAGAGTAAGCTAATAAGCTTAAAGATTTTAAGTTGCTATATATAGTTGTACGTGGGTAGAAAAAGATTGAAAATTGCTTGGTGGCTTGCAAGAACAAGCTCTGATCTAGTTTATTCCACTTAGCTATAGGTAGATGGATAAGGTTGGATCCTGCAAGATCTTTTTGAATCTTTTGATGTAATTGGACCCAACTAGGAAGGCCTTACAACCCGACATGTTGCATTAGAATTCTGAGATAATATAAGTAGATATTGATATATCTTGTGTTGTGTTGTTTCCGCTGTGTTGTTCTTGTTGTTGGATACAAGTTTCGACAATCCTTTATTGGATCCTTTGAGCTTGAATGCATCACATATCCTTTCTTGTTGAAGTTGGTAATAAAGCTTTAGATGTTACCTTTACTGTTATCTCAACCTCAAATCAATTTCAAGTCAAACTTGGCCTTCCTTGGCTTACATCTATGAGATCTATGGTATCTCCTATTCATAAATGCATTAAATTCCCTCATAATTAAGAAATAGTGATAGTTAACCATAGCCTTTACAAACCTTCAGTCCCAAGTTATTCTCTTGACTTGGATTTCTTTTGGCATTCCATACCTCAACCAAATCAACCTCTGATAATATTTTTTCGTACATATCAAAAATATAAAATCTAGAATATTTGTGAACTAGAAAGCCTAAGGTTCTTCCATCCTCCTGTCCTGGACTTCTTCCTACACCTTCTATACCTCCTCTTTATTGCATACATCATATACTTCAGCCTAGTGTGGATCCTTTAGTTCTTCCTCCTAAAGAAGAAAAGGTCCCTATGGTCATTGATCCTAAACCTCAACCTATTTCAATTAAAATGTTTTGTAACCATCATTCTCATGACTTCCATCATAAATTTCATGCTAAAACCCATCAAAATTCCTCTCAAAACATTGATTCTCCTAATACACCCTCTGATTCTATCATATCTCTTTCCCAACCCATGCTTGAGCCCAAGGAGGAAGTAAATTTGAAAAAGAGAAAAATGTGCAAACATGATAATTCAATTCGTATCTTAGATTCTATTACAATTAATTTAGATGAAGAAGATACTCTTGATGATGAATTTTTTATGCCTAACAATGATACACATGATGCTTTTGATTCTAATTATTATGAGATTATAGATATTGATCATGATTTTCCTAACATATTTTCACAATAATTATCCATCAATCCTAGTGACAAACATAGCGACCTATCTTTACAACATGGTCCTTGTTTGGAACTGGCCATCATTCCATTTTCCATGCCTTATGTTTCTCCTCTTTCAAGTTTCCCACCTTCCAAAAACATTACAGACTGATTTGGTGGGGGGGGGGGGGGGCGGGAAATANGGGGGGGGGGGGGGGGGGGCAGGAAATACACTTTACTAGCTCCTCTTGTGCCATGGATTTGTTTTATGCATTTTCATTTTTGTCGTGTTATGCTTCCCCAGTGTTGTGCTGACTACTCTCTATTTTTTTCAAAATATTTATTTAAATGACCCTTGTTTCTCTGTTGGGGCAAGGTCATAAAGGAATATCAATGTCATAAACATTCTTCTATTTGTAGCTCTCTTCTTCTATATGTGATTTAATGTTATTTCATGCATGTGTGATTGTTCATAAATGTGCCTTTGTATTGTCTACTTGGTGATTATGCAAAGTGGTACAAACCTTGCTCTTTTTTGGGGTCTCTGCAATGCCGCCCAAAAATACTCTTCTTTGAGACTCTTACGTTCCATTCTTCCATTATGCTTGTAGATCTTCTACCTTTGGGGAATGATGGAAATTCATTTTGATATAATATATATATACTATTGGAATTCTTTCTGTTAGAAGTGTTGAAATTCATGTTTTTCTTTGATGTCAACAGATGTTTCAGTTGGTTTCATCAGAATTCTCAGATAGACTGGTTATCACTGGTATATGTAAGAATAACAAAAGCGTACAAAAACTGTTTGTACTTTCAGAGAATGCACACATGGAGATGTATACGGGGATGAGAAAAGATCTTAGATCGAAGGTCACTTGGCTTTATATTACCATTGGTATAAGTTATAGTTGTTTTGTAAAATAACGGTTACAAAATAGTTACAGAGGATTGTGACAAAGTTGGTCTATGATTTTTTGGGATAACTTAGATGTAAGCACAAGTTATGACTTGTAAGATTAAGGCATGGTAGAAGACATGTTGAATAATGTTATCTATGACTCTTGGGGTGCTGAGCTCTTGGTGATGTCACCTAAAGGGTGTGATCTTGCGAAAATCTATTTGTGGCTGACTACAATTATGTAATATGTTTAAAGGATGATGAGTGTGGATTACAGATCTTGGAGTGTAATTGATGATTTTTATTTGATGTTTACTTGTGTAAGGTACCGTGTGTATCTTAGCAAGGGTCTATGTAATTTTTTATGCATTGAGGAAGTCCTAAATGGCTGACCTAATTGATTATTATAAACTTATATAAAGGAGAGTTGTTTCTTCGTAAGGTAGAATGGAAGAGTGATATGGAAGATGCGAGCTTGTAATTGTGAAGTCTGCTAGATGTAGAGAAGAAATAGTGATTTTAATGAGCTTCATTGGAACTTTTTAGGCCAATCAAGTTGCTATCAGTCAGTTCACTGGTTATTGTATGCTTCAATATCTATACATTGGACAGTGAGTCCAGAAGGTGGATATAACCTTCTCATTTGGGTAGTGAGCCTCTTGTTTCTCTTGACTCCTAGTAGGGTCTATCCTTTAACATGGACTATGTACTATATGCAATAATCAGCTCCTAATAGGGCTAAATCTCCTAACACAGATGAAATAATTTTAGTGCATTATTTGTGGGTACTAATTCCCACTGGGGTTTGTCCCATAACATGGTTTCCTCGACAATAATTGCTTGTGTTATGGTGTTGTGTTTCATGTGTTCAAATTTGCATTGAGTAATTGGTTTATAAAGTTTAAATTTTAATTATTTGGCACATAAATGATTCACCCCCCCTCTTAGTTGTGTTGGTGGAATATTATTTCTAAGAATTGGTATCAGAGATGGTGGTCCTTTGAGAGAAAGATTAACAACTTGAGGTGATCCTAAAGAGGGCATACTATAGGAAGGAGAGTCCAAAAATTGATCTTGATACTTTGAAAATAATAAGATGAGAACTCATCTACTTTGTTTAGGAATTGATTACTAGATGATTACAAAAAAATATGAGCAGATCAAGCCTGAAGATGAATTAGGAAATGCTAATGAAGATGAAAATAAGTTATTTAGTTGTACAATATAGTTGCAAGAGATGCATTGATTAGTGCTCTATCTGAGGGTGCATCCATAGAGGTTAAAGACTTGGATCTGCACATAAGATCTAGAAAAGAGTACTAGAGGCACTATATGAAGGAGATAAGTTTACTAAGCAGGCGAAGTTACAAAATTGGAAAGCTAAAATAGAGATTTTGAGAATGCGAGATGATGAAAGTGTCAGAGCATATGTATAGAGGGTTATAGAGGTTGTTATAGGGATTGGAAATTCAGGAGGCACATATACTGAAGAATAAGTTATCACAAATATTCTTAGATCTTTGACACATATTTAAAAAACTAAAGTACAAGCGATAAAAGAGATCATACCCTTGAAAAAAAACTTCAACGGATAAGTACTGATTTCTAAGTTGACCACCTTTTAGGCCCCAGATCTGGGAGATACATTACCTAAGGTGGAATATGCATTCAAGGTGATTGTGCACAATGAAAAAAATACTATCAATTCTTGCGAGCATCAACAGAGGTAACATGTATAAAGAGCTTGGTGAATATGTTGATGATTGGGAAAATATAGTATAAGAGGAAAGGAAACTAGATGAACTTGTGGATTTGATCTCAAGAAGAGAAAAGAGAGGTAAGGGTAAATTTGAAGGGAACTTACCCCTGAAGTTTTTTTTCATGTAATAAGATTGATCATTTTGCATCTAGATGTCCCACAAGGATTCCCAAGCACAAACATAAGTTTCATTTACTAGATTATTATAAAGATAAGGAATGTTATTATTCTAGTCAAGGTGTGGCTGATGATTATTGTGTGGACTATGATAATTTTAGATTTATTTCTATTAAAGATGATGAGCCTATTCATGAGGAACAAGCCTTAGTTTCACATGTTGAAAAGAAATCAGAATGGATCATAGATAGTGGTTATTCACATCATATTAATGGTGATAAAAATAAGTTGTTTTTAGCTAATCAAATATGATGGTGGTGTGGTTAGATTTGGTGATAACACTCCTAAATTTATGATTGGAGTAGGATCGATTAATATTGATGGTAAAACTAATACTTATGATGTACTACTTGTTGATGGACTTAAGAACAATTTGTTGACTGTTAGGAAACTTGTAGACATGGGATATCATTTGAATTTCAATGATGGGAAATGTACTATCAGAAGTCAGACAGGAGATTTGATCGCATCAAGTACAAAGGCAAGAGATAATGTGTTTTAATTGAATACTACAGAGGCTACTTATTTTGTTGCAAAGGTTGGTGAAACTTGGTTATGGCATAGAAGGTTTTAGCATATAAATTTTGATAAAATTGTGAAAGCAAGTATCACAAATGCAGTCAGAGATTTACCAAAAATTGTGAAATCTTCTAACACCATGTTTAGAGAGTGTGTGATGGGAAAACAAACTAGAAGAAACTTTCAGAGAAAGTCTTACTCAGCAAAGGGGAAGTTGGATCTGGTGCATACAAATATCTGTGGTCCTACAAGAATGAGATCATACTATGGAGAAAGGTATTTTATACTATTTGTTGATGACTATTATAGGATGATGTGGGTTACATTTCTTAAAGAAAAGTTTGAAAATTTTGATAAGTTTAGGATTTTCAAAGCAAAAGTTGAGAATGAATCAGGTCTAAAGATAAAATGTTTAAGGTAAAATAGAGGTGGATAGGTTACATCTAGATATGTTTAATACCAACTATGAAGAACATGGTATATACAGAAAAAAATCATCTCCTAGGAAAGAAAAACAAAATGGGATTGCAGAGTGAAGAAACAAAACTATTCTAGATGCTTCTAAGACTATGTTTATTGAAGGGAATGTGTAGCATGTGCATTGGAGAGAAGCTTTTGGTACTGTAGTCTACACTCTAAATAAAATTTAGATCAGAGAAGGTACAAATAAGACACTTTATGAAGTTTTGTTGAATGATGATCCTACTATAAAATACTTCAAAATATTTGGTAGAAAATGTTATAGCAAAATGGATGATGAGATAGGAAAATTTGAAGTTAGAAGTGATAAAGGAATTTTCCTTGCTTAATCCACTAAGAGTAGGGCTTATAAAATTTTCAATCTAATATTGAGGATGATAGTTGAAAGTGATAGTGTGAGAATTTATGAGAGGTTTCAGATTCATGAAAGAATGTATGACTCTAATAAGATTTTAGAGAATAGGGAAACTACTACAAGTCAAGAGGAAACTCTTGAAGTTGACAATGAAATTGAGGTATCTTGAATGATCCTATTGAGACTTTAAAGACACCAAGGCATGTTAAAAAAAACCATCCTTAGAATCAAATTATTGGTGATGTAAATTAAGGAATGATAACAAGATCAAGAATAAGAAATGAGATTTGTTTAATTTCACAAGTAGAACCAAAACATACTAATGAGTCATGCATAGATGAATCCTAGACAAAAGAAATGCATGAAGAATTTGACCAAATAGAGAAAAACAACACTTTGGAATTGGTTCCTAGACCTAAGGACAAGAATATTATAGGGACTAAATGGGTTTTCAGAAAAAAATAAATGAATAAGGTATAGTTGTAAGGAATAAGGATATAATAGTTTGTAAAGGCTACTCAAAACAAGAAGGCATAGCCATTTTCTCTTGTTGCGAGACTTGAAACAATAAGATTGTTTCTTGCTTATTCAACACACAAGAACTTAAAGGTATATAAGATGGATGTGAAATATGAATTACTGAATGGAGATGTAATACCCCTCTAACCCTAATATAAGTTTTGTGTTTTTGAATGAAGTAAGATGTTTTGATGCTTTCTTACAGCTTAAGTTGCTCATGATACTTGTTTGATCTATTCCTATAGTTTGTTTACAATGATTTCATAAACCAGTACCCGAGGATTCTAATATCAGACATACTATCTAAAGGTATAATTTTTGTATGTATTTATCTCTGTGTATGTATTAAGGACCTTCAAGACCTTTATGAATATAGTTAGGATGTTATATATGAATATATATAAGCAATTATTTATATTTTCTTCTCTTAAGGTTAATTTTGATGAATCTTGTATGTCACTTGATGATTTGGGTTATGTCTCATGATTATGTTGATTTATTATTAGTATTGATTAGATACTAAACCAATGCTCAAGATTCTAACCTTCGCTAGGATGATTCTACATGCTTGATGTGTGTGAGTATATATACATGATGTGTTTGCATGATTCAAGATGAAGTCATAGTTACTCACATAGCTGAGGTCCACAGGATGTATTGATCCTAGTCATCTATCTGCAATGTCTTCTTATATGTATATCTATGCACATGTATTTGTTCTCTATGATGTAGGCTTGCAGGTACCGGGCATCGACTTCACCTGGCTTCACAAGTCTGAGTGTGCCCTCAAATCCTCGATGGGTGTTGTTATGGAAATAGTACTAAGGCCCTTGCATGAGTCTTCCTTTGTCATTATTCCAATTTGGGAATATTAGGGTTCCTTTTATGTTAGTCAACCTTTGGGGTGAAAAACCCAGATCCAGCACACTCGGTTGGGCATTGTTGTAATTGGTGCCTTGTGGTCATTTGCATTCATTAGGTTGTGTGATTTGTTTACTCATTTTATTTATTTCTCCTTCATGGTATTATTCTTATTTAATCTTTCTATGTTGTGTTTCAGAGCTTCATGCTTGGTCAGGAGGTTGGCTCAACTTTCCTTGTTGACTTTGGTTGACCTTGTTTGATCTTGTGGTTACCTTGATATGTTTCTTAGTTGATTATTATAGCCTCTTTAGATGATTAGATTTATTTTGAGGCATGTGATTTTAT
>MU227649.1:1009679-1085656 GCA_018584345.1 Thuja plicata | reverse complement strand
ATTTTCACCTGATACAATGATTAGAATGTCTCAAGTATTGATCCTTCATTATGCACTCTGATGCTGATGATGGATCTCCTCTTTCTAGTACCTTCTATGATCTCATAATCTAATATAACTTTACTCTGCTATTCACTGTGTTCTTACTCTTCTTGATCTCTACTTCTTAACAAAATAACCCTCTGTGCATTTCACTTCAAAATGTAGTCTCTATAAAATTCGTCTACTCTCTCCTTGCACACTTTTAAAATAGGGTTTAGAAGAAATATAATATACCTGTTCAGATCTGATAATGAGATCTAGATCAATGATCAAGATCTAATACCCATACCTTGATGGTATTACAATTAATTCTTTACAATAGATCATGCATAGGATAAAATAATTAAATGCATAACTAACTCCATAGAAGAATATTAAGTGCATACATAAGTCAGCCCAAAAATCTTATACAAGTCAGCCAGATCACTTATCCTCAAAGTTTGTATCATTCCAGACATGTATACAAAAACTATTCTTCTTGGAACTTGACTTCTCTGTCACTCGACACTTAACATCTCTATGTCTTACTTGGCTTGGAAATGTAACTCGACTCGGCAATGTAACTAGGCAAACTAAAAAAATTCTCGGCAATGTTGCTCGACCTTGCATAGTTTTAGCTCGGCCACAGTGATAGCCAACTAAAAATGCCTAAGTGAATGACTAAGTGTTGGTCACTAATCATCAATAGAACTTAGAGATTAACAATCTCCCCCTTTGATATTAGTGGCAGAAATAATTATCATTAATTCTGTTCATTCCATCAAAATATTGCCTAAGTACACTAAGTACTCCCCCTAGGAATATACTCAGAATAATTCATACAAAAATTTTACATGCCTCCAAAAATTATATACAAGTGTACCTATACTGTACTAATGTATCATGCTGTATTCTTTCCAACTTCCTTACCATCTTCCCCCTTGTTTTTGTCATTGATTGCTGGTGGGGTTAAGTTGTACTTCTCCAAAAATTGTTTATGAAGCTGCAAGGTGGATTCAAATGTAGTATCCCAACTTTCCTTAGCAATCTTCATAACTTCCAATTTGATTTCTAGCTCGACAGCTAGACTCACTAAACTTTCTGTAGTTGATAGATTTACACCGCTCTGTGATAACTCCTTTTCTTTTGAAAGTTCCTTCTGTATTACCTCCAAGTGAGGCAGCATGATTGTTTGAATAGTTATCAATTTGGCCCTTATTTGACCATCTTTAGCCATAAGCTCAACTATTCTCCGTTGTGCATTTATCAACTTATTAAAATGTAAAGAACTAGAGGTAGTATCTTTACCCAAAGTAGTGCCAGTTGATCTCAAATCTAACTGTAGCTTCTCAACAAGCTATAGATTATCCTTTGTGAAAAATTCAACATCACATAATTTCCTATACAAAGAATAAATATTATCTCTAACTTTCTCTAAAGTTTCTACAAGAATAGAAAGTTCAACTCGTTTTGTGGCAATCTCTTCTGAGATTTTTTCTAAAACTTTGCTCTCAAATCTTCTCCTGGACCATTGTAGAAGCTTCTCATTGCTGTCTATGTCCTCATCAGTTATCTTCTATATAATGTTGACTAGCTGATCAATGATTGGATCTTGAGGCATTTCATCCTCTAAGTCAAAAGCCTTTGCAAATATGTCTTTGATGTCATGCAACACCTGCTTTTTCTTTTGTTCTATCTTCATCTCTTCCTGTCTCTTCTTCCTCTTAAGTAATTCTTGAAGAGTCCCTATTTGTTCAAAAGATAACTCATTGGGATCCCATTGTGGAATCACAATGACTTCATCTAATGTTACATCTAGAATCTGAGACTTCATCTTCGAGATTTTCTTCTTCTTCAACTCTGGAGAACTCATGCTCGACAGAATAACATCTTTTCCTTTGACAATGTCAATATCCAATGCCCCCTTTAAATCTGTCAGTATGGTTTGTGGATTCAACATACAACTAGTTTTAGGACCTCTAGGAGTGGATGATGCAGAGTGTGGTAGATCAACCAACACTTTCATTGCCTCTTCTTCTTTAGGCTTATCAATAGTATCTGTTATCACTACTCAATAATCTAAAACTGTTTTCACAACCTCTAAAATAGGTGGATTCTACGAAGTTACCTCTTGTTCATTTGTTTTCTGATTCTCTTCACTTTTTTGATCATTGATAACTTCAATTATCTCATCAGATGCTATGGTCTTCCCTTCTTCAATATCAATTTCCTTAATAGGTGAATCAGTGTCTTTACCACTTAGCATCTCTTGTTCCACGACATTCAAATTGCTTGGATCATCAACTATATAATCCATAGGACTGTCTGTAGTTAGATCAATAGAGTTTGTTGAATCTAATGCATCTTTTGTCTTGTCTTGTTCTATGGCAATTTGACTTGTGTTATCTGTGGTTCAGGGGTAATCTTTACTTCAACTTCTTTTGCCTTTTGCTCAGATGTCCCTTCACCAGATTTCTTATCTTTTGGAATGGCCAGTCCAAAGATTTCCTTCTAGATTCTTGTGCTTTGCTGTACTGCACCTTCAATGTCATTTTTTAGAACAACATAGCCTCTGAGTTTTGGAACAAACCTACTCTTGTAATCCTTAATGAATTTGACTCTTTGTTTTGAGGTGAGCTCAGGTATTACTTGGGCTAGAGTTCCTTCCCTGATCTGTCTTTCTGTGGCAAGTGAAAATTCCCATTTTCTTGACAAAAAATCATAAAGTTCATCTGACACATGATTTCCTATCTCTGTAGGAGTTAATTTGAAAGTACCCATCATATCCAAGAGTGCTTCCTATACTTTGTGCCTATCTACAGTTTTCAACTTTTCATACTTAATGAACTTAAAGGTTGCTAACACTACTGAATTTCTCAAAGTGTCACATACCTCATCAATACTTGCTAGTTTCTTGAATTTTGCTTTATGTATGTTGCTGGGTTCATCAGTTTCTTTCTTTTCCTCATCACTATCTGTCCCCAAATTTAATCTCCTTCTTGGTCTTTTTGCTGGCTTACTCGGCTCAGCCTTAGGAGCAACCTTTGCTTCCTTTCTAGAAGTACTTTCTGCAACTTTCCTCTTACCATATACTTTAGTTTGTACTACTACTAGGGAAGTAATAGTAGATGCTCTAGTCCTCAGATGATTAACTGCAGGAGGTGTAACCTTGTGTTTGGCTTTGCTTGGCTTAGTTACTATGACAATTGATGGTCTTTTGCCCTTAGCTTTCTTAGTAACCTCTTTTGATGCACTTACTTCCTCCTCTGTAGAAATATCCTCACCTTGTCCTGTGGTAAGGCCTAAAGGTGCATCCTCAAGTTCTTCATCACTAGCTAAGTCAACCATTTTCTTTAGGTTTTTCACAATCTTCTTTCTTTTCCTCTCCATAGTTCCCTCATTCAAACTTCTAGAAATTTTAGCCTTGGCTTCATAAAAAATTCCAAATATCTCTGCTGTAGTATCAATTTCCTTGGCTAGGAGTGCAGTGATGGCAATTGATGCTTCCTCAATGTTAATTTCATATGGAAATGGTTATAAGCATGTTATGCTAGGAGTCACTGCCTGGATATAAGTATTATCTATATCAGCTAGAAAATAGATTTCTTCATAGTGCTTCTCTACTAGTGACTTAGGAATTCTAGTCCTTAATCTCATTCTCTTCTTGAATTATAAAAAATAACTCCCCATAATGCTATTGAAATTAATTCCTAGTTTCTCAATATATTCACTAATCTGAATTGTTATGGGCCTATCCTTTTTCCAAACAATATTTCCCAGTGTAGGAAATGTATCTTGAATGTAGAAAAATATACAGACTAGTAAAGAAACAAACTTACATGATGAGCTCTTAGCCTTTCTGATTGATGCTAGGTTCTCTTCTAATTGTGTCTACTATAGCTCGGCAAGATCATATGTATGATTTTTCTTGACAATTTTCCATGCCTGATCAACGGCTGTACAAGGAACACTACCCAATCTGCTAGACTGATAGAACTTATGTGCTATTACTCTTACTCCAAAATCAAGTTCTAGGTCTATAATTGTAGAGATAGTCATACCTTTGTTGTTCCATATGGCTCTAGTGTTCAATGTAATTTCTTCTTTTTTGTTATCCCTCATGGTTCGTTTCTCGTTTACTATAGGATATCCAGTCACTCGATGAATCATGCTTTTGGTGATCTTGACTGGTCCATTATCTAACCACATACACATGTCATGAACTTGGCTAAGGATAACCTTAATCCATTCATCTTTGAAACCTTGTGGAAAATCTAGGGCACGAGTTAACCCTTTGTCAGCTAAATATTTGAATTCTGCCTTCAGAACTCCATTATCACACAATTTGTTGTAGGATTTCCTTATTTCACTATCACCTACTTCACCAATCTTAACCATATAACATGATCAAACATCATGAATCATTATTACCTTGGGTGGAATGGATAAGGGGTCTCCCATTAAATCACTCTGAATCGCACATTTAGGAACGGCTCAAAAGTTGAGAGGTTCACATTCATCACTCTGTACTAACTGAATTTGTTCTGGTTCTACCTCCATACTCTTAGCTGGTGCGGAAGAACTTGCAGCTATAATTTTGAAATTAGGGTTTGAGAGATGAAAAATAGAGTACCTCGACAAATAGCTCTTCACACTGTTCACCTTAGGATTTCCGATGGCACGCTGATGAAATCTTCGATGCTAACTCTGTTATGATCAATTCTACAAATTGCTTCAATCGCTCTGTAAACAGTAAAAATCTCAAGGTAAAAATGAAGTGTCAACTGTTCATCCTTTATAGACTACGAAGGGTCTAGGTAGGTAAGCAATGAATGTTCTACCCATTGAGTTAGTGCAGGCTAGCTGTCCTCAGCTTTAACACAACTTGCATCCCACTCGGCTTACTACGCTCGACCTTCACAAAATTTTACTCAGCCAACAAAACTCGGCACTCACTAAAGAACTCGGCCTTAGTGTCCATGATTGGTGCTCGACACCTATAGTGCAATTTTCTCATCTTGGTATTTTGTCTTCAAAATATGTCCTGGTGCATCTTAACATATGCAAATATGGAATTTTGTACATTTCATGTTAGGAACTGATGTAAGATAAGAATTTTAGATGTAGTTCCTTACATACCTCTTTTTCTCAGTTGGAGATGATGTGATCACCTGATCCATTAGATTGGGTGACCTTGGCTTCATTAGATTCACTGCTGCATGGTTCAGACTTCTTAACCTATGTCTTGTTCATATGTGCTCTAATTTTCTCAACAGTAGGAGCTGGTACTCTAGTCTTGCAATCTTTCCTTGTATGTCCAATTTTTAGACAACTGTGACGAAATAGGCTTCCATTCATCCAAATTTTAGACTTACCTCTAAAATGTGTCCTTATGCAGTTTTCTAGAACATGTCCATACTCACCATAGTAATGACAACTATGCCATGTATTGTAATCCTAATTGTAAGTATTTCCTTTTCTTGGTGATTTCTCTTGTACCTTTGATGTCTACTACTGTTTACCTTTAGATCTGCAATCTTGTGCTCTATGACCATATTTGTGACAGTTATAGCAATTACCATTGAGTCTAGATGTTTTTCTTTCCTTTGCCTTACATTCACGTGCTTGATGTCCAAACTTATTATAGTTAAAGCAATAACCATTAAAGTTAGTTTTCGGATTGGACTTACCATTCTTGTTTTAGAAAATGTTTGTTGTATGGCTTGGTTTCCCATAGTGGTGACAAATAGGTTTGTTGATTCTCGGCTTTGCATGCCTTCTTTCACCTATCTTAGATGATTCTCCATCTTTAGTGGTTGTATGTTATTTAGTGTGACCTAATCCTGAAGAATCTTTAGGTCTTCTTTATGCTTCCACCAGTTGTTCAAAGTAGCTCATAGCTGTACTTAGATCATTCACTCTATTATTAAGCTCTTTCTCAGATCTTAATTCATCTTTCAATTGATTGTTCTCAGATCTAAGATTTAAAATCTCCAAGTCTTTCCTGCTGATCTGCTGATTCACAAGTAATAGTTGATTTTCCATGTCTACTTGATTGACTTTCATTGTTTGCACATCATGTGTTCTTTCATCAAGTCTGGTAGTCATCATTCTCTTGTCTTCTTCTACCATAGCCTTGTCATCTTTGGCTTTCTTTTTCTATTCAACAACTTCACACATTCTTATTGATTGGGCTTCTTTTTCCTTTTTCAAGTTTTTGACTTGTTCACATAGTGCACTGTTCTTTTCTAGTAGATCTGCTATTGCTGCATCACTCTCAGTAGAATCTCCATTTTGACTGTTCACTGTGTTCTTACTCTGCTTGATCTCTTCTTCTTAACAAAATAACCCTCTATGCATTTCACTTCAAAATGCGGTCTCTAGACAATTCGTCTACTCTCTCTTTGTACACTTTTAAAATAGGGTTTAGAAGCAATCTAATATACCTATTCAGATCTGATAATGAGATCTAGATCAACGATCAAGATCTAATACCCATACCTTGATGTTATTAAAATTAATTCTTTACAATAGATCATGCATAGGATAAAAAAATTAAATGCATAGCTAACTCCTTAGAAGAATATTAAATGCATACATAAGTCAGACCAAAAAGCTTATACAAGTCGGCCAGATCACTTATCCTCAAAGTTTGTATCATTCGTGACATGTATACAAAAAATGTTCTACTCTTCACTTGACTTCTTTGTCGCTTGACACTTAACATATTTGTGTCTTACTTAGCTCGACAATGTAACCCGGCTTGGCAATGTAACTAGGAAAACTGAAAAAATTCTGGGCAATGTTGCTCTGCCTTGCATAGTTTTAGCTCAGCCACAGTGATAGCCAACTAAAACTGCCTAAGTGAATGACTAAGTGTTGGTCACTAATCATCAACAGAACTTAGAGATTAACAAATCAATCATTTGAAATTTTTGGTTAAGTTGAGACTAAATATCAGAAATTAAATGGTTAGAACTTGAAGTAAGAATCAAATCATCAATATAAAGAATGATAATAATAATGTCATTTTCACTATGCTTGATATACAATTTATGATCATTTTTACTTCTAGAAAAAACTTGAGAAATAAAGAAAGCATTGATTTTGGAATACCATTCTCTAGGAGATTATTTTAAACCATAAATAGATTTCTTTAGTTTACATACAAGATGTTCATTACCTTCTTTAATAAAAATAGGAGGTTGAGACATATAGATTTCTTCATGAAGATCACCATTTAAAAAGGCACTTTTAACATCCATTCGGTGAATAGGTCAATTCATTTTAGTACCTAAAGCAAGAACAAATTTAATGGTAGGCATTTTTGCAACAGAAGTAAAAGTCTCATTATAGTCTATTCCTTCAATTTGAGAGAAATCTCTTTCTACTAGCCTAGCTTTAAACTTACTAATTTCATTATTACCATTCAACTTAGTTTTGTATAACCATTTACATGAAACTAGATTTCTGCCGTGAGGTGAGGTAACTAAATCCCAAGTATTATTAGAAATTAAACTATCATATTCTTCTTGCATATTATTTTTCCAATGGGGTTGATTTTTAGCTTGAGAAATTTTTTGAGGATCTTTAGAATGCATAAGAGAAGACATCAAATCATAATTGAAATAATTAAGTCTCCTAGGTCTAAGACCACCCATTCTAGTAATATAATCATCACATTCATTAAGTAAATATTTAAACCATTTAGGATTCCTCTTAGAAGTAACAAAAATATCACTATGAGGAGTAAATTAATCATTTTCATCATCACCATGAGGAGTAAATTAATCATTTTCATCATCACTATGAGGAGTGAATATATCATTATCATCATGAACAAAATTATCATCATTATGAGAAAAATTATCACTAAGTGGAGTAGATATATTCTTACCATCACCATCATCATCATCATCATCATCATCATCATCTTTTTTAATGCTAGTAGGAATAGAAATAGGTGCATTAGGAGTAGGATTTAGAATAAGAGGTTTTTCCTCCATGAGATCAATAAATCCCCCTTTAAATTCATCATCTTGGACCTTGGAACAATCATGAACTTCATTTTCTACAATAACAACATCTCTTGAAATATTTACCTTGTTAGTAATAGCATCATAAACTCTATACCCTTTAGTAGATTCATCATACCCAAAAAAATTAAATGGAGAAGCTTTAGAATCTATTTTATGCCTTTTTTGTTTGGGTGTGTGAACATAAGCAATAGATCCAAAAAATTTCAAATGTTGTAAATTTGGTTTCCTACCAGACCAAGCTTCATCAAGAGTTATATCTTGCAAAGCTTTAGTAGGTGTTCTATTAAGAATATAAGTGGCATAAGACAATGCTTTAGCCCAAAAATTTTAATGCATAACTTTTACATATAACATACATCTAGCCATTTCCACAACAGTTCTATGCTTCCTTTCTGCCACACCATTTTGTTGTGGTGTATAAGGAATAGTAAGATGATGTTTTATACCAAAAGATATTAAGTAAGAATGAAAATAATTATTAACATATTAAGTACCATTATGTGTTCTAAGAATTTTAAGTTTAGAACCAGATTGCCTTTCCAAAAATATATGAAATTCAAAAAATGTGTCAAGAACTTGATCTTTAGTATGCAATAAATAAATCCAAATTATTCTAGTAAAATCATCCACAAAGATAAGAGCATACGTTTATGGAGATGTTCTCCATTGGACCCAAAAGATCACTATGAATAAGATGTAACTATTGGAAAGGAGTTGAGTAACTGAGAGGGGAGGGGTGAATCAGTTACCACAAAAAAAAATCTTTATCCCTTATATGTCTTAGTAAAACTTATCCCTGTTGCTCAGTTAACATGAATATTCTACTGTCACTCGATTAACATAGAAAATATTAAGATATTAATTGTGATTATCCTTTAGTGATTAAATGTAGAAACATAAAGAATAAAGAAAATAACATGTACATAGATAACACCAATATTTAACATGGAAACCCAATTTGGGAAAACCACCAATTGCAACTAGTTACTATTTTTCACTCTTCTGAAGTGAGCCCTGTTAGGAGCCAACCCTATTAAAGGTTACAATACACACTGTTAGGTGTGACCTTGTTAGAGGATTTAATCACCCTATAAGGAGTAGCCTTGTGAGAGGTCTTCAAACACTTTGATGTAGAAATTTCACCTTGTGAGAGGATTTACAAAAGACTGTTAAGTCTACTCTGTAAAGAGATTTTGGATCACTGCTACAATTGTTAGAGAGTAACAATGGATTGACCTGTTTGAAAAAGCAACTGTGTTTGCTGATTCAGATCTCTGTTCTAGTTTTATACTGGATCCTCACCGATCAAATATTCTATTTTAGCTCTTTCTAGATGTTATGTCCTTAATCAGAATCCCATCTGATTTTGCCTTCACTCTTCATATCAAAGATAATTCTCTACTTATTACTACACACACATTCAATCCAAACTTGATCTTGTATATATATGATAGGCCTTGTCAAGTCATCTTGAATAACCTTCTAAATCAATAATAAATCTTAAGTCTATCAGCTGTATATAACCAGTTATACATAAAATGTAAATTATTGATAGTCGACTGACATTGAATGCATAAATCGATCAACACTGTAATCCTTCAATGCCCGACCGTTACTGTAATGCCTGAGTGAACTCGGTTAGAACTAAAAATCACTTTGGTCTACTTCAATGCCTGAGAGACCTTGGAATACACTGTCTATGCTTGGATAGGATTAGACATTTGTGTAAACATCAATGAAAATACACAATTGAATGATTGTCATCAACAATCCCCATCTTTGGCATTGACGAAAACACAAAATGTCATAATACAAAGAATTATAGAGCAAGAGAAACTGGAATAAAATTTTATTAATGTCCTTAGATTCATTTTGATTCTCATCCATAAATCTCCCTCAGTCTTCACAATCACTGAAATAGAAATTTCTCCCTCTTACATCATTCTCTATTTCTGATAAAATTTCTCCCTCTGTTATCAATAATATCTCCCTTAATAATTTGTTTTGCATGACATCAATAATCTTCCCCTCTTTGAAAACCAATGCCAAAGACACCATCCAATATATATCCAATGAAGTTGTAATGTACCTGTTTGTACTGATTCATATGAAATGAGCTCTACCAATCTGCATCAACATGTTGAATCTGTTCTATAGCTCGGTTGATGCACCACTAACCTATTCATTAGTGAACCTCATTTAGGGGAATCACCCCTAGCTTTCCTCTAAGATACAAGAATGCATCCTTAGGTAAAGGTTTTGTGAATATGTCTGTAATTTTTTCTTTAGTATTCACATATTCCAACCTTACTTCCTTGTCCTGAACCAATTCTCTCAAGAAATGATACTTTATTGCAATGTGCTTAGTCTTAGTATGCATCACATGGTTCTTTGAAATGTTAATTGCACTAGTGTTGTCACAGTAGATAATGAATGGCTCTCTGATTTCCTCCTTCATACTTGACAACAATTGTTTGAATCATATGATATTTGAATAATTCATTGCTGTAGTAACATACTCTGCCTCTACTATAGACTGAGAAATGTAATTCTATTTCTTACTGGTCCAAGAAACTAACCTCTTACCAAGAAATAATGCTCCACCACTTGTGCTCTTTCTGTCATCAATGCTTTCTTCCCAATCAACATCAATAAAAGTTTTCAAATCAAAGTTTCCCCCTTTCTTATACCATAATCCATAATATTTTGTACCCTTAAGATATCTCAAAATCTTTTTGATATCCATCAAATGATTCTCTCTAGGATTAGCTGAAAACCTTGCAACAATACCAACTGCTAATGCAATATCAGGTCTAGTGTGAACAACATATTGAAGTTTACCAATCATGGATCTATAGGTAGTCTGATTTACTTCCTTTGAATCATCATCCTTAGACAACTTATGTCTAGTAGACATAGGTGTCCCAACTGGTCTGGAATCTTCCATTCCAAATTTCTTCAGTATCTGTCTGATGTATTTAGATTGAGTAATGTATATACCATCCTTCATCTGATGAACTTTTAAACCAACAAAAAATTTAATTTCACCAAACATAGACATCTCAAATTCCTTACTCATAGCTTCTGAGAATGCTTTTCATAAATCATCATATCCAGTAAACAATATATCATCAAAAAATATCTTTGCTAATAGTATCTTGTTCTGAGGTCCTTTGATATATAAGCTACTATTGTCATTAGTTCTCTAAAATCCAATACTTACTAGATAACCATGGAATCTTTCATACTAGGCTCTAGGAGCTCGCTTCAGTCCATACAAGGCTCTGTGCAGTTTTCAAACCATATTATTTTTATTAGGATCAACAAAACCTTCAAGTTTCTCAATATAGAATTCCTCTTCTAGAATTCCATTCAAGAATGCAGATTTTACATCCATTTGGTATACCTTGTATCCTTTATGTATTGCATATGCCAGAAGATTTCTGACTCCTTCAAGTCTTGCAATAGGAGAAAAAGTTTCTCCATAGTCAATGCCCTCTTCTTGAGCATATCTTTTACACACTAATCTTTCTTTATTTATGGAAACTTCACCTTTTTCATTCATCTTGTTTCTGAAACCCCACTTAGTACCAATCACATTCTTGTCTTTTGGTCTAGATGTAAGAGACTAGGTTTTATTCTTTTCTATCTTCTCAATCTCTTCATTCATGGCTTCTATCCAGCTATCATCATTCAATGCTTCTTTAATACTTTTAGGTTTAATTTCACTAAGCAAACATGTACCTTTTATTTTGTTTCTTTTCATTACACCTTCTGTCTGATCTCCAATTATTTTCTGAGGTGCATGATGCCTCTTGACATATTTTGTAAGTACAGGTTCCTTCCTCTTTGATTCTAGACTTGATCCACTAGGTTCACCATGATCAAATGTTCTATTCTTCTCTTCCAACTGGTACTTGGGTTCCACTATTTGAGACTCGAGCACCTCTGTCTGAGACTTAGGTGCCTCTATCTGTGACTCGGGTGCCTTTGTCTGTGACTCAGTTCCCTTTGTCTATGACTTATTTTCTTCAGTCTCAGAGTCAGCTTCTTTAGTTAGCAGCCTGGGTTGCATAGGTTGCAACAAGATTTGTGCTAATGGATTCAATGGTTGAAAAGGTTTCTGTCCAATCACCATTACCTATGTCTTAGGTATAGTATCAGGTTCATAATACACAACATTTTTGTAGTTCTGAGGCTCTTTACTGCTCTTTTCTTCACTTCTCTCTGCGAACTCATTATTATTTACATGCACACTTTCTATGACTTTATGAGTAGTAAGGTTCAAACATTTATATGCTTTTCTTTTGCAGGAGTAGCCTAGGAATATACCTTCATCACCTTTTACATCAAATTTTCCATTTTTTGCTTCTTTCAAGATGTAACATTTACTTCCAAATACTTTGAAATAACAAACATTAGGTTTATAGCCATACCATAATTCAAAAGGTGTCTTCTCAATACCTTTCTTTAGTTGAACTCTATTCAAGGTGTGAATTGCAGTGCTGATGACTTCCTTCTAGTATTTGGTTGCAACATTCCTTTCAATCATCAAGGTTCTTGTATAATCCATAATGTATCTATTTCTTCTTTCTGCTATCCCATTCTTCTATGATGTACTTGGGGTGGATACTTGTCTCTTGATTCCTCTTTCATTGAAGAATTGATTAAACTCATTAGATTTGAATTCACCTCCTCTATCAGATCTTAAGAATTTAAGTTTCTTTCCTGTTTCCTTCTCAACTCTGGCAAGGTACCACTTAAACTTATGAAAACCTTCTGATTTTTCTTTGATAAACATAACAGTCATCATTCTAGAATGATCATCAACAAATAGAATGAAATACTTCTCACTTGTGTAACTTTTTGTTCCAATTGGTCCACAAATTAGTATGCTCTAACTCCAAGACTTGTTTTGTATTGTAATTTTTTCTCTTGAAACTAGTCTTTTCCATCTTCCAAATTTGACATTGTTTGCATATTGCCAATTCAGGTTTCTTCAAAATAAGAATACCTCTTACTCTTTTGTTCTTTCTTATGTTGACCAGGATATCAAAATTCACATGACATAACCTTTTATGCCAGAACCAACTTTCCTCTACTTGTGCAATAAAACTTGAACTTTCAGTGAGATCAAGATAGAATAGATTACCTTTTGTTTTCCTACCAGTTCCAACTAGGTTTCCCTTACCATTCAGGAGCTTGGCCTTTCCATTCATGAAATCTACCTTGAAACCAATGTTATCCAGCTATGCTGCACTTAGTAGATTATGCCTTAGTCCTTCAAAAAAATAAGAATTATCACATTTGATTCCTTCATTTAGAGAAATACAACCTTTACCTTTCACCTAGCAAGGTTCATTATTCCCAAAACTGACACTCCCACCATCATAGTCCTCAAGATGTTCAAATTTAGTTTTATCACAAGTAATGTGGTGAGAATAACCTCTATCAATTATCCATGTGTCATCTTGCTAATATGAGAGTAAAGTGTAGTATTTTCATTATCTCCATTGTCCAACTCATCCTTAATAGCAATGTAAACCATTTCATCTTCATATTCATCACTGTCAGAATCTTTAGCAATATAACAAGATTTCTTACCTTTGTCCTTGTAGCTTTTGTACTTGTTGAAATATTTCTTGCCTTTTTACTTTTCAAACTTTTTCTCACCTTTTTCTTCTTTGTTAGGACACTTAGCAGCAATGTGACCAACCTCATCACATGAAAAGAAAATCAATGGTATTCTTCCTTTGTACTTTCCTTTGGCATCTCTCTTTGCAAGTATTGCTTCAATGATTTCTAGATCTTCATCATTAGATTCATCATCACTATCACTGTCAATCTATTTTCTTTTTGAGTTTATATCCATCTTACCAAGGTTTAATTTACCTTTGAATGCAGACTCAAAATTGCTAGGATTAGGAGAATAATTGTCAAAATTGTCCAACTCAAAAGATGTAAGCCTTCCTACCAATGCATCTAGAGATATATCATTATTGCACCTCATCTCTTAATTAGCTAAAACTCTAATTGGATAGATAGGAAGTAAAGTTATCAATACTTTACTAACCACTATTTTGTCTTCAATTGTTCCAGCGACAGCTCTGATGGCACTTACACTTTTCTTGATTCTTTCACTATAATTTGTAATGTCCTCTCCTTCTTTCATTTTCATCTGATTAAACTAACCTCTAAGACTTTCTTCTTTGGCTCACTTTACATTGTCATCTCCTTCATGTATATCATGTAGTTTCTTCCACATACCATAGGCAGTAGGGCAGTCCTTGACTTCATCAAATTTGGCATAGCTGAGTGAAGAAGCAATATCAATCATCATTATGTTTTGATTCTTCATGTCCAGCTATTACACAGACATAGGTCTTGGTGGTTCCACATACTTGTGATATAAGAATTGCAAACCAGTGTCTCCAATAGTAGATATATGTAGCCTCATCAGATCTTGCCATGCAGCAAAGTTATCTTTGTTAAGCTTGGGGATCTCCCTTCTGTAAGACATCTCTGATCTTTAGCTTAGGCCTTGAAACCTTTCCTAAAAAAACCAAATGCTCTGACACCAATTGTTGGAAATGAGTTGATTAACTAAGAGGAGAGAGGTGAATCAGTTACCACAAAAACAAATCTTTATCCCTTAGATGTCTTAATAACACTTATCACTGTTGCTTGGTTAACACGAATATTCTACTGTCACTCGGTTAACATAGCGAATCTTAAGATATTAACTATGATTATTCTTTAGTGATCAAATGAAGAAACATAAAGAATAAAGAAAATAACATGTACACAGATAACACCATGATTTAATGTGGAAACCTAAATTGGGAAAACCACCAATTGCAACTAGTTACTATTTTTGACTCTTTTGAAGTGAGCCCTGTTAGGAGCCAACCCTGTTAAAGGTTACAATACACAATTTTAGGTGTGACCTTGTTAGAGGATTTAATCACCCTATAAGGAGTGGCCTTGTGAGAGGTCTTCAAACACTTCAATGTAGAAATGTCACCTTGTGAGAGGATTTACAAAAGACTGTTAAGTCTACTCTGTAAAGAGATTTTGGATCACTACTACAATTGTTAGAGAGTAACAATGGATTGAACTATTTGAAAAAGCAACTGTCTTTGCTGATTCAGATCTCTATTTTGATTTTATACTGGATCCTCACTGATCAAATATTCTATTGCAGCTCTATCTGGATGTTTTGTCCTTAATAAGAATCCCATCTGATTTTGCCTTCACTCTTCATATCAAAGATACTTCTCTTCTTATTAATTCACACACATTCAATCCAAACTTGAGCTTGTACATATACATGATAGGCCTTGTCAAGTTGGCTTGAATAACCTTTGAAATAAATAATAAATCTTAAGTCTATCAGTTGTATATAACCAATTATACATAAAATATAAAATGTTGTTAGTCGGCTGACACTGAATGCATAACTTGGTCAACACTGTATTCCTTCAATGCCCGACCATTACTGTAATGCCCAAGTGAACTTGGTTAGAACTGAAAATCACTTTGGTCTCCTTCAATGCCCGAGAGAGCTTGGCATACATAGTCTATGCTCATATAGGATTAGATATTTGTGTAAACATCACTACATTTGTGTAAACATCAATGAAAATACACAATTGAATGATTGTCATCAATAGTAACTTATGAGATGCCTTCCATGAAGTACCATGAGGAAAATGCTTCCTTTTTATTTTTCCACTCATGCACCCTGTGCATGTAATTTTAGATGGAACAATATGGGGTAATCCTTTAGCCATGTTAGATTTTTGAATCAAAGAAATATAATCAAAATTCAAATGGCCGAGCCTTTCGTGCCATATATTGAAATCAATATTAACTTTCAAACAGTACCTTGAAGAGGCAAACTCATAGAATTTAAACAAGTTATCATGATTCATCTTAGCATTAGCAACATCATGATTAGTGTTAGGATAAATAATATAGCACATATCCTTATGAAATTCAACTTTGTAATCTTGACATAATTGAGCAACTGAAAGAAGATTAGATTTCAATTCAGGAACATAAAGAACAATGTGTAACTTTCCATTTGGAACATGAATATCATCAACTCCATCAACTTTGCAACTATGATCATTAGCTAATTGAATAGGAATATTAGTAGTATCAAGTTGCAAATAATCAAATAATTCTCTATGAGATGTAACACGGTGAGAAGCACCACTATCAATAATCCATTCTAATGCATGAGAAGCTTTATAAAAAGCAGTAAAAGCATGACAAGATTGATTACCTTGAGATTTGAAGTTATTTTGATTATTATTATTCATAGGATTCTTATCATTTTGCTTTTTAAAACAAACATTAGTTATGCGACCATCTTTTCCAAAATAAGTACAATGTGGTTTACTATTCTATTGCTTATTGTAATTATTGTTATTATTATTGTATGATGGCCTAGAATTAGACCTGTTATTATGATTATTGTTATTTGAATAACCATTATTATGATGATTATTATTACAATAATTATTGTTGTTATTGGAATAATTATTATTATGATGATTATTATTGGAAGTATATTATTTATTATTGTGATTTTGAGTTTTAGAAACAAAAGAATGTTCATAAGATTTAATAGTACCAAATTGCAATAATTTAGCCTCCTCTTGACGTAATAAGTTTTGAAAAATGGCATAAGTTAAATGAGGAGCTAAACTAGGAATAGCAAGTTGAGAATGAATGTTAGTACTAAATTGTTGAAATTATTTAGGAAGACATTTTTTGAGAATAATAGTAATTAATCTAATATCAGTTAAAGTAACATTAACACCACTTAATTGAGTTTTAATTACATCAAACTTGAGTAAGAATTCATCCATAGATTTGAAATCAGTATACCTCAAGTCCTCCAAGTTGTCTTGGAGTTGAATCTTTCGAGATTTGGAGGAGCTATCATACGTCTGTTACAAAATGTCCCACGGTTGATGGGATTTGGTACAATGTCCAATTAAGACATAAAGATCAGGAACTATTGAGAGAGGTCAATCAATCCAAGAGCTTCTTCATTTTTAGTTTTCCATGCATCTTTGTCTTCTTGTGAAGCAACGGTAGCTGGTTCAATAGAAGCATCTATAGCAACTTCAAGTAAATGTTTAAAATGGAATAGAAATGAAACATGAGTTTTCCATTGATGATAGTTAGAACTATTGAGTTTAATTTCCAGAATTAGAGTAGACATTGTTAATAAAGAAAGAGATGATCAAATTAACTTAAACAAAGTGGAATACAATGAATATATACTAATCAAGATCAAGAAAAATAAATTTGAATTAATGTAACTCTCAATTTGAATGGTTAAACAAATATATAAATTTTTTTAATTTTTTTTAGTTTAAATGAAAGAACAAATTTTAATTGTAATGAATTAATAAAACACCAATTTAATATAGTTAGAATTGATACAAAGAACATAGGAATGAAATGATATTAAGAAATATTGAGCTGGAAATTTGTATTAACGTTTAAATTTTTTTATGTAAATAAGGATTTGACCAGATTTAAAAAAATTAAAAAAAGAGTTAAAGATTGTTCAAACTAAACTAAATTAGATTAAAAAACTAGAATGAATAAGAGATCAAAGAATATTTAAAATTAACTGGATGCTGAATTAACTAAACTTAGAATGAAATAGAATAAAATCACACTCAATAAAATGCAAGGGTGTGCAGGGTTAGCAGAGAAACGGTTGGTTGAGATATGCCTGAAAAAAAGAAATGTTACACTTGCACAATGAAGAATTTGAGTCTGCGCAAGATGAATTTGACTTTGCGCTAAGAATGCAAACAAAGTGAGGTGATGCACATGACAAAGCGTATGAAAGAAAGGAGCGCAAAAGATCTCACCTGCTGATGTATGGGTTGATTACGCAATATAAAGAATGCTTTTGTATGGGATGATTATGCTAATAATGCAATGTAAAGAACGTTGCGCAAGGCTAAAAGAAGCTGCGCTAGGAGTAATAAAAAATAATGAAAGATACACTAAATACTATAAAAAGCCACGTAATACAATATATGAACTTAAACAACTACCAAATGTTGTGCTAAGATCGACAAAAAAATGTATATTGCAGCGAAGGTACAATGCTGAAACTAATACAATACAGTAAAAATTACAAAGAAAAGAAGATAAAATTTAGTGCATATTGAAATCTGTAAATTAAAAGTACACTTGCAGAGGAAAAGAATTAGATAAAATGATGATAAAGGTAGATTAAAAGAATATAAACAGAGATATACTATAGAAAAAAGTAAAATGAAGATAAAATGAAACCTGCAAACAAAATTGTTAGATATAACGAATTCAAGAAATGTTGAAAATGAAAAAAGTTAGATAAATGAATGAAACTGCATGAACAAGAAAAACCCTTGTAGTTTCTTGATAGAGGGAGTGATTAGTATTATATTTGATAAAAAATAGAGCATGCAAATCTGAAATCATCCCTTGCGGTTTCCCGACAAAGGGAGTGATTAGTGATTTTTTTTAAAAAAGCTTGAAATAGATATGAATAGATTTAGATTTGCAAAAATAATGAAAGAAATCCCTGCAAACAAGAGTTAGATCAACAAAAAATCTGATTTCTTCTCCTCAATGGAGACATCTTTCAACCATTCCTGCATGGAACACTCAAAACAAGGATTAAACGAGCTTTGATACTATGTTAGAAACATAAAAAAAAATGGAAAAGAGATAAGGAAAGAATCCAAGAGAGTGTGCAAAAGAAAGAGTTTTACCAAATACAAAGAAAGAGAGATTTTCCTTCAATAGATCAAACACCAAGTTCACCAAAAAGCTCCAAGACCAACACAAGAACTCAAGGATTTTGAAAGGGGAAAAAGAAAGAAAAAACCCCTTGTGTATAATATGAATGAGGCACAAAGCCTAAAGAAAAAGAGAGAAAGAGAGCAATAAGCTCATTACAATAATGAGAGCAAGTTTGAAAATTTGAGGAGAAGTGAGAAAATAGAGAAGATTATTGAGCAAGTGTTTATAGAGGCATATCTCTTAAATATAGATGAGTGGAGGAGTTTGCATGTAACTCCCATCTTCTATGAATGCAACATTCACATTGAGTGTGTGCCAAATGTGAGTCCTCTTAAGGAGGAATATCTAAATTCCTTATTAAAGGAATTACAAAAATGTGACATGTCCTCCTAGTTGGACTAGAGGACAAATACAATATAGAATACCTTGGTTTATCCTTTAATTACATATTTCACCAAGAAAAGATTAATTTATAAAAATATTCATAAAACCTTTGTCAAAAGATGCCTTTGAGTATCTTAAAGGTATTCTTGGGGTGAGAAACCTTGCTTGCAAGAACTAAATGATGCATAAATGTATCGGTCTAGTATATATCAGAGATATATCATTCCCTGAACTTGAGTCTTGGATCCCCTCCTTAGGGGGCATGATCGCAAGAACACACCATAACACATTTGGGTGATCAAGCACCTAGTTGTTGTAGGTATGAAATTTGAAAAAGATACACCTTGCAGAGGTGGGATGGTCAATAAAGGATAACAATTATGGCACCCTTTTCCATTGATCTCAAAGGGGGAGAGATACAAGTGAAAAATCCCTACTATTTTAGGGGGAGCTGTGAAGAGGATATTGAGAAGATTGTATTAAGGACACTCTTGGGTTGATGGATTTTCACATATGTTGCCATCAATGCCAAAGGGGGAGATTGTTGGAATTTTTTTTGTTAGAGGTATTGACATTCATGTTTTTTCATTGATGTCAACATATGTTTGAGTTGCTTTCATCAGAAGTCTCAAATAGACTAGTTATCACTGGTACATGCAAGACTGACAGAAGTGTATGAACACTATACAAAATTTTAGAGCATGCGAGCATGGATATGTATACGGGGATGAGAAGAGATCTTATATCTAAGGTCTCTTGGCTTGATATTACTATTGGCATAAGTTATAGTTGTTTTTCTGAAGACTAGTTACAGAAAAATGACAGAGGATTGTGACAAAGTTGGTCTCTGAGTTCCTGGGATAAATTGGATGTGAGCACGAGTTATGACTTGCGAGCTTAAGGCATGGTATAATAAATGTTGAAGAATGTTATCTGTGACTCTTGGGTTTCTAGGCTATTGGTGATGTCAACTGAAGTGTGTGATCTTGCAAAGATCTATTTGTGGCCAACTACAATGATGTAAAGTGTTTAAAGGATGACGAGTGTGGATTATGGATCTTGGAATATAATTGATGATTTTTTTAATTTTTACTTGTGTAAGGTGCCATGTGTATCTTAGTAAGGGTCTATGTAATTTTTTATGCATTGGGGAAGTCCTAAATGACCGACCTAATTTCTTATTGTAAACTTGTATAAAGGAGAGTTGTTTCTTGGTAAGGTAGAATGGAAGTGCGATGTGGAAGCTGTGAGCTTATAATTGTAAAGTATTCTAGATGTAGAGAAGAGATAGTGATTGTAATGAACTTTATTTGAACTATTTAGGCAAAGCAAGTTGCTATCAATCAGTTCACTGGTTATTGTATATTTCCATATCTGTACTTTGGACAGTGAGTCCACAAGGTGGATTTAACCTTCTCATTTGGGAAATGAGCCTCTTATTTCTCTTGACTCCTAACATGGCCTATCCTTTAACATGGAATGTGGACTGTAAGTAATAATAAGCTCCTAACATGGCTAAATCTCCTAACAAGGATATAATACTTTTAGTGCATTATTTGTGGGTACTAATTCCCACCGGGTTTTTTTAAACCTTAACAGGGTTTCCTCAACAACAATTGCTTGTGTTATGGTGTTGTGTTTGATGTGTTCAGATTTTCATTGAGTAATTGGTTTATAAAGTTTAAATTTTAATTATTTGGCACACACTGATTCAACCCCCCTCTTAATTGTGTTGGTGGACTATTATTACTAACATATACATATTATCATATAATCATACCAACTCTAGAGTTAGTAGATCCCTTCTGTTCTCTCTCTTTGTGATGTACTTATTTCTGTTGATTTGTTCCTACTTGGGGGAATTTCATAGTGGAAATGTCTCTAGTGGATGTATGTACACTCTGTTAAAACTATTTCTCTCGTTAATGCACTTGAAATTGCTTTAACATGAGGGTGTACACTCTTCTCACTTTGCACACACTCACAATGGTTGGATGTTATTTTTCTTTTTGATCCATGTGGAAGACAATGATTTTCCACATGCTTGAACTTTCATTTTTACTCCATGTGGAAGACAATGCTTTTCCACATGCCTAATCTTTTCCTTTTGATCCATGTGGAAGACAATGCTTTTCCACATGCCTGATAATTTTCCTTTTGATCCATGTGGAAGAAAATGCTTTTCCACATGCCTGATCTCCTTGTCTTTTTTATCTAGGTGGAAGACAATGCTTTTCTACATGCCTGATCTCCTTTTCCTTTTATTGATCTATGTGGAAGATAATTATTTTACATATGCCTGATCTCTCTTTTAAGCCACCCTGTGTGCATGCCTTGTGAAGGTGGAATTGAATTTAAATTTCCCTTCTCCTTTTGTCTTCCATTGATAACCTAGCACTACATAGCTAGCCTTCTCTCTCTCTCTCTCTCTCTCTCTCATCTTGGTTTTTGATGTGATAAGAACTTAAGTTACTTGGGGGCTAAATGTTTTCTTATTCCTTAGCCTTGATGAGATCATGCCTCTGCATCAGATCTACTTTACTACGGGCATGAGTTTTTATCATACTCCCACTAAAGTGGGGGATAAATGTAATGCCCTAAAATTTTAACACCCATAATTAGATGTCTTTTAGGACCTATTGACCCCATTTTGGTGATTTCAATATCTGACTGTCGGTTATGCCTATTTGTTCCCTTTTCCCAACTTCTTTTTCACATCTCCCGATGGGTCTCCTCCCATCCCTAGGAATTTTTACTTAGGGGTAAATTCAAAGTTTGACTACACCCCCAGGGGTGAGGTCAAACTTAAACTTCACCCCCTATGGGTTTGTATTGATTGGGCCCATCTCTCTCTCTCTCTCTCTCTCATCTTGATTTTTGATGCGATAAGAACTTAAGTTACTTGGGGGCTAAATGTTTTCTTATTCCTTAGCCTTGATGAGATCACGCCTCTGCATCAGATCTACTTTACTATGGGCATGAGTTTTTATCATACTCCCACTAAAGTGGGGGATAAATGTAATGCCCTAAAATGTTAACACCCATAATTAGATGTCTTTTAGGACCTATTGACCCCATTTTGGTGATTTCAATATCTGACTATCGGTTATGCCTATTTGTTCCCTTTTCCCAACTTCTTTTTCACATCTCCCGATGGGTCTCCTCCCATCCCTAGGAATTTTTACTTAGGGGTAAATTCAAAGTTTGACTACACCCCCAGGGGTGAGGTCAAACTTAAACTTCACCCCCTATGGGTTTGTATTGATTGGGCCCAGAGCTGGATGTCAGGACTCTTCTTCCTATGTCTTTCCCATTTCTTTTTCTATGTTGGCTTGCCCACATTTGAATCATAAAATGAGTATAAAAGGATTCTGTATCCCCTCATTTTGCAACATTAATGAACATACATATATTTAGGATGATAAATAAAGTGTGCTAAGATTATGCAAGTATAAGCATTCAAGTGGTGAAGTCAAGGCATCTATCCAAGGTATCCAAATCTTCTTCATAGATCCATTCAAGAAAGTCAAGCTCCTTGATACAAGATTTATGTCCCATGATGGCCTAGTAGAGAGCTTCTCAAGTAGTGAAAGGAGATTAATTCAATTCTTCTTCAAGTGGAATAAATACATTCATGATCTAGAGATGGTAATTATGGATCTCATACATTGGTGAGGACATCGTTGATCTTCCTACATCTCCATTCCAAGTTCAAATGCAATCATCTTCATGAATTTGTGCAATTTGTACATGTGTTCATGAGGGTTTTAGACAAGGTGAATCAAACATTTACCTTCCTTTTCTTTTTAGATTTTCATTTACATATAAATTTCAAGGTTAATTCCTAAAATGGGGCTTGACCAAGGCAAGCCCCTTTCCACAAACAATTTCCTTCTTTTTCTATGTGCATGAATAGGTTTCAGGATCTGCAGAACTGGATTCAGGCATTTTTGGGGTTATCTCAGAGATCAGAATCAGAAAGTACACAATAAAAAATAGAGAGGATAGTCAAATAATACCTATAAATTTGAATTTTTCTTGGAAGCCTCAGATTTTCACAGTAAGAAGTTACATGTGCTAGGGTCCAAAATCCAGAACAGTTTCAGTCTGTGACATCTTTGTGACTATAAATTGTAGTTTCAAGGCATGTAACCTCCTAATTAATTTCAAGGTGCACAAATGCTTCTCCAATCTTGAATTTACTTTAAGATCTATCATTTCATCTATCATCCTTAGTTAGTTTCCAGATATGTACTTGTTCATTAATCAATTAGTCAAATCCATTATTCCTTAATAGTGGAAATAAGTCTTTTCCTCCTCCCTTTGCATCTAGGTTTTGCATTTTCACCCTTCATATGGAGTTGTGCTAGTCAAGATTGGATACAAAGAGAATGGGTCTACTTATTTTCCAACTGTATAGGCCCCATACCTACACACACAAAAAGGAATTTAGTGAGTGATTTCTACCTTAGCGTTGCTCACCATTATCCCTTATACATATGTACATGTGATAATGTAATGATGTTTATGATATGGATAATGATTAATGTATCTAAATGATATAATTATGTAATTATTAATGTCATGATATAAATTAAATGCTTTTATGGGATGCACCTAGATGGTTTTTCATATTTTCACCAATGCAATGTTTATGCTTATGTAATGATGTATGATATATAGTGATTTAATGAATAATGATTCTAATGCAATGCAATCTAAATAATTAATGATATAACAAATAATTAACTTAATGGAATTAAATGATTTATGATATGCAATATGAGATTCTTCTAAATGACCTTTTTGATTAACGATTAATGATTAATGAACTTTATGTACATAATGATGAATGGTTAACGGTGTTAATAATGATACTACTAAATTCAATGGTAAATGAAATTTAATGAATAATTATATATAAATGAAAAAGATAATGACAAGGAGATGTGATTAAATGATATGCAAAATGGACCTGATTGAAATGCAATTAAATCTATATGAATTGACTTAATAATTATTAATGATAATGATTTACGCATTTAATGAACACTAAAGACTAAATGAGATGCAAATAACTAAGTGGAAATGCGTTGTTTTTAAAGTCCAATATACTCCATCACAAGGAAAATTTTTAATGATGTCACTGTGATTAACTTTTCACCCCCTTTTGGAGAAATTCCATACCAATTATAATGCAGGATTAATCTAAAATTAATGCAAAATGCAACTTAGATTTGTCACTTATCACTGGATTGTTATTTTTTTTTTTCTATTTTCATCATTGATCTTCTTTTTTTTTCCCTTTGGAACATGAAAGTGGTACAACCCTCACTGGTTATATTTTCAACCATGATGGCCTGAATACCACTTTATTTAATTTTAATAATGAAATTGTTACAAACCTCATTGGTTATATTTTCAAATCATGGTGGTATGAATACTGCTTTCATCGGATTCAATGTTGCAATTGGATTTTGGCATTAAGATATTGCAGATCTAAATAGACAAGGTATCCTTTTGAGTAAACAAACAAATATTTGATCCCTTTCATATGAAAGTGTCCTCAATGATTCTTTGATGATCTTGTCATTATACTAACTTTCATACTTCTATGAATCAACCTTGCAAGAGGAAATCAAGAAAATATCACACCTTCATCATTGCTCATCTAGTCAAAGACATCATTAATTTACTAAAAGACATGATGAAAAAATAGAGAAACACCATTTAACTTATCTTTTTTTTTTGATCCAAATTATCAGACAAAATTCCATCCATTTTGATCCTTATTCACATTGTTTGACTTTTGATGTTGCAATTTATGTTGTGATGTTTCACCTTTGAATTTGATATGGGTCAAAATTTTGAATGTTTGAATTTCGATGTTTAGATCAATCTAAAAGTGTCAAAGGTTGTGATTCTTGATAAAGTGTGTTGGAGTCCTACTTGTGTCTGTTTCTTTGATAAGCTCATTGAGTTTGAATTATGCCCCTAGTTTGGATTTGACAACAATAATGGACCAACGAAATTGTCAAACCATGAAAAAAGCTTTATGTACAAAGACTGCTTTGCAACTTTGAGGATTTATTATGACTATGTATACATGACAAAATGCAGTGGGATATATACAAGGATGGGGAAAAATGCAAATTCAAATGCAACTAGGCTTGACTTAACTTAGGGAAAGTAGCATTTGTGTACCAGGTTTTCACCACTTGGGTTTATTGTACTTTTTCTCTTTGTTTTTCTTTTTTTCTACCAAGGCGCCTATTGCTAGGTTTTCACCAAGTCACTTTTCTCTTTTTTTTTTGGATTTATTCATGATCAATTTTTTCTATACAAGATGAGACCCTTTCATCTGATACTCTCTCATCTTATACTCTTTCAACTGATACTCTTTTATCTGATTAGGTATAAAACCTCTTTAGGTGAATGCTATTGAGGGGTTCTTGAATCTCATCACCATCATAAGTGGCTAGTATATGTTCCTGTTCTATAGGAAGATGTCACAAAAGGGTCCTAGCCAATTTGCCTCAAATATCCCTTTCTTTTCTCTTTCTTTCTGATTTCTAGGTTTCTCTCTTAGGACTAGGTCTCCAACTTGGAACTCTCTAGGCTTGATCTTCTTATTGTAATTTCTTGACATTCTCTTTTGGTAAACCTTTAGGTGATTATATTCTTGGGTTTGATATTCTTTAAGAAAGTATAGTTGTTTTAATTTTGCAACCCTAAAATCCTCTTCTATCAATAAGCCATGCAATGAGACTCTTAATGATGGAATTTTTACCTCTAAAGGAAAAACTACTTCAGCCCTATAGAATAGTGAAAATGGTGTTGCTCTCATTGGTGTTCTAATTCTTGTTCTATAGTCCCACAATGCTAGATTCAATTGAATATGCCAATCCATGCTCGAATCATAAACTATTTTCTTGAGAATTTTGAGAATGTTTTTGTTGGAAGCTTTAGCTTGACCATTTCCTTGGGGGTAATATATTGAGGAGAAATGCTAAATGATATGGAATTTATTAGAAAATTCTTTGACATCATTTTTTTTGAATTTATTTCCATTATCTATTATTATGAAATTTGGAATACCATATCTATAAATTATATAGTTCAAGATAAACATTGAAATTTGTTTTCCCGTTGCAATTGATCAGGGCACAACTTCAACCCATTTAGTGAAGTACTTAGTTGTAGTTATAATATACTTATGACCATTTGATAGAAGGGCCAAGGTGTGGTTAATGGATGAAACTTTTGGGGTGGTACATGTATTAGGTTCCCATGGTATTGGCATTTTTGACAAATTTTTACAAACTGGAAATCATCTTTCTCCATCGTTGGCCAATAATATCCCATCCTAAGAAGTTTCTTAGCTAAGGTAAATCCACTAGCATGACCCACAAATACTCTTATTAATGTCTTGTGAGGCATTTTTTGATTCCTCACTCTCTAAAAATCTAAGTAAAATCTTTTCAAGACCTTTGCGATATAATGTGTCGGATACAAGGGTATAACGTGAAGCTTGTCTTATAAATTTTGTTTTCTATTTTCAGGATTGGTCCATAGGTAAGGTGTTATCTTTGAGATAGGTATAGATAGGACCATACCAAGGGGAATCATGACCCACAAGTAGGAAAATTATTTGGGATTCAAGTAAGTTATAAGTTGGTTTCACCATTTCTTCCACCAATAATTCATATTTAGCATTTTGATCTGGTACTTGTAGAAGAGGGGCTATTGTAGCCATAACATCCACTGCCTTATTTTCACCTCTTGGAATTTTCTCAAAAGTTATCATGAAAAAATATTTATTTAGATGATCAACCATATTTTTGTAAGGTATTAGCTTTTCATCCTTTGTTTGGTAATCATCATTGATTTTCTTGATCACTAATTGGGAATCACCATAAATTTTCAATTCTATCACTCTCCATTCCAAAGCCATTCTGATGCCAATTACAAGTGCTTGATATTATTATATGTTATTTGTGCATGGGAACAATATTTTTTATGATTTAGGGATGGTGTAACCTTGAGGTTTAATAAGGAGTATGTTTGCCCCTGATCCATGCTGAGTATATGATCCATCAAACTATAATTTCTAGGTTTTGACTTCAATGTTGAGAATATTTACATCTGGGAATTCAACTTGTATGGGTTCTTCACTTGAAAATGGAGCTTCTACTAATTGATCTACTATGAATTTCCCTTTGATAGCTCTTCGATCAACATGTTCAATGTCAAATTCACTTAACACCATGGATCATTTAGCTAACCTTTGTGTTAGGGCTGTTTTACTAAGAAGATATTTGAGAGGATCTATCTTAGCAATGAGATTTATTTTATGTGCTAGCATGTAGTGTTGTAAAATTTGGGAATAAAAAAATACCACTAGGAATGACCTTTCTATAAAATCATAATTCAGCTCATAGTTTACCAAGGTTCTACTAATATAATAGATTGCTTTTTCTTTTCCATTTTCATCTTCTTGTGCTAGTAAAACTCCCAATAATATTTCTGCAATTGAAATATATAGTACTAAAGGCTTTCCAAAAATTGGTGGATTCATTATATATTTATTCAAAAGTGAAAAATCCTCTTCACATTGATTATCCCATTTGAATAATATGTCTTTATGTAGCAATTGGGTAAAAGATGACATTTTTCTGCCAAATGTGAGAAAAATCTCCTTATTGATTGTATCCTTGCTTGTAAAGATTTCAATTGGCTAATGTTTCTAGGTGCCCCCATCTCCATAATGGATTTGAATTTGGTAGGGTCAACCTGTATATTTTTTACTGAGATAATATAACCAAGTAATTTTTTTGATTGGAATCCAAAAGCACATTTTTTTGGATTTAATCTTACTTTGAATTTCTCCAATCTTATGAAAATTTTCTCTAAGATAGGAAAGTGTTCAATTATTTTATGTGACTTTTCTAAGATATCATCCACATAATCCTCCATGAATTTATGCATCATATCATTGAATATTGTTGTCATGGCTCTTTGGTATGTTGCTCCGACATTTTTGAGACCAAAGGGAATCACATTCCAACATAATGTACCGCATGCACAGGTAAAAACAATTTTATCTTGATCCTTCGGGGCTATCTTTATTTGATTGTAGCCACTAAATCCATCCATAAGTGAAAAAATTGAGTTCTTTGTTGTTAGGTCCACTATTGTTTCAATACTTGGTAAAAGGAAATCATCTTTAGGGAATGATTTGTTATCCCTAAAATTGATGCACATTCTTATGCTTTTATCTAGTTTTGAAACTGGCACTATGTTGGAGATCTATTCTTCATAAGAAATGGATCAAATAAAATTGGTATCTAAAAGATTCTTCTATTCTGATTTGACCAATAGAGCTACACGGGGATGCATTTTTCTTAACTTTTTCTTAACTAGCTTAACTCCTGGTGCTATATTTAAATGATGCATGATGAGATCTAGGTCTAACCCTCATGTGTCTACATATGGCCATGCAAATTTAACTTGTCATTCCTTGAATAATTCAATAAATTCTTTCCTTTCTTCCTTGGTTAAAGATGATTCTAGGTTAATGATCTTTGGTTCTTCTTCATTTCGAATTTTGACCTTGTTTGTTGGTTCTATCAAAATAGGTGATCTTTCTTCATAATGTTTTGGTAAAGTGTAAAGTTTCTCATCCTTAAGTGCCACAATTGGGTTTTCACCTTCAGATTCATCATTTCTTTTTAATTTTTCATGATCTAGTGTTGTCACATAATGGTTTTCACCACTAGATCTTTCCATTTTTAAATTTTTTTCTTTTTTCTTTTTCTAACTAAGAAACTTGACACCTTCCTTACTTGTTGCTTCTTTATATGATTCGTTGGTGAAAGAAGGCTCAACCATGTTTAGGTATACATATAAGGAATAATTATTTTGGAATGTATGTATGTCATATGACTCAATTTTTTCCCAATCAATTAAATCAAGATGCACAAGGGGTAACGTGTCATTTGGAAAGCTTGGGTCCATTAGAGTTGGGGCCATGATTTAATTTAAAGGTTCATAAATTATATCACTTAGATCTATGACATGTGTTTCTTCTATATGGTTAATAGATCTAGGATCAAAATCTTCCTCACTAAAGTCCTCTTGAGTTTCTTGTGGGTAAAACTATTGCAAGTTAAACCTTAAGCTAGATCCCTCTAAGAATGATGGTACACAAGGCTCTCCTACCCATTATTGACTTGTACTTGGTATTTCCTTCAATGTAGATGTATAATAATGGATACAATCAATTTATTTGTTGTGACAAGATTCCTCAGATAATGAATCCCATTCCCATTCATTTGAGTCGTCATCACTTTGTGAATTTAACTTATTAATTTGTTCACAAGGATGAGAAGAATTATTTTTATTATGACCTTGTTGAAGATACCATATTCCTGATTTCTCTTTGCTTGACCTGCATGTAGTTTGTACAGGTTCCAATAACCCTTCATTTCTTTTACCTAGAGGTCCCATTCCTTCGTATTCCATTTTCTTCATGATTTGATAGCCCTTCCCATATTGATGTGTAGGGATGCTAATGTGTTGAACTCTTTCATTTGAATTTTATTCTTAATCATCCTTATATAGCCATTTTAGGATTTGATTGTCTTCTTCTTCATTTGAGGATGTGCTAGCCCTTACAATATTTTCATTATACCTTTGAGGTTTTTGATTTTTTGAATCAAATGGGTTTCCATGGGATCTAGGACAATTAGACATATCGATCATTGATAAAGAATACTCCTACCCTTTTTTCATCAATTTTACATTGCTTTTAAAAATTCTTCATCATGATTTCCATCTTTTCATAATATGTCTTCTTTTATTTCCCCTTTTCTGATGTAGAGAATTTTGATTCCTCTTGACTAGAATAATTTGAATTTGAGGAACTAGGGTTCTCTCCATTTTATTCTAGGAAAATAATTTTTTACTTGCCTATGTTGGATGAAGATAGGTTAAATTATTTACTACTTGAGGTAGTATGGTCATAATTTGGATCTTCCTTTTCTTTCTCTTTTAATTTTGAACTTTGACTAGGGATGTCTTCTTTTTCTTGTTTCTCAGATGAACTTGATGTAGAGATTTCACTATTATGGGGAAGAAATGAATCCGTCACTACTTTGACATTTTAGTAATATTGAAATGGGTTCAAATCTCCACCAACAATTATCTCTTGACCCATGTATAAACAAATTACACATTGATGATAAGTGGAGGGTTCCACTTGCATTTCGTGAATCCTCGGTCTACCCAACAAAATATTGTAAGTCAGATTAAGGTCTAGAACTTGACAAACTGTATCCTTTTGAATATGATACACTCTAATTGGTAAAATGACCATCCATTTTGGGGACCTTTCTTCATCATCATAAGCCTTTATGGTTATAATTTGTTAAGGATAAATGACATTCTCAGAATACCGTAAGGCTTTGACCAAGTTCAATGTGCATATATTCAAATAGACACCTCCATCTATTAAGACTCTTTTGACCCTATGTTTTTGGATGAAGACTTCAATATGCAAGGGTAGGTTTTGGGGATGGTGAAAAGACATATCATCTTGCTCATAAAATGAAAGGCAATGGGGAGAAATGAGGTGACCAACCATATTTTGAAATTTCTCTTCATCCAAGTTATTAGGATCAGTTGTATCCACTAGAGTTTTCTCCAAAATTTATTTGTGTGTAGGTGAAAGTTTAAGTAACTCCAAAATTTATTTTTGAGCCGGTGTCTTTTGGATTTGATCAAAAAGGTTGTATTTTTTTGATGAGAAAGATGAAGGATTAGGTAAGTTTGGCTTAGTGGAGATTCCTTGCAAGGTAACTTTGAAAGATTTCCCCCTAGTCACTAAATTAGAGGATTCTTTCTTTTGTTTATCCTTTACCACAGTACCATTTATGAAATTTTTGTAACTAGAGAGGTAATTGACAGTGTTGTCATATGTATGTGCAAAATTGACTTTTTGTCTCCTCTCTTGTGGTTTTGATTGGAGTTTGAAGATTCACCATTCTCATGATTCAAGAAATAGGGTTGAATGTCGGGTGGTCTTCATTATTCTTTAGACCATCAAATTGGATTGTATCATCATCAATGAGGTATTTCACCACATGTTTTAACCTCATACAATCATTAGTCTTATGCCCTATGTTACAATGATGTCTACAATGATGGAAGCCATTCCACCATGATGGATTCTCTATAGGTTCATATGGTCTTGACTCTGATAAAGTCATGAGTTTATTTTTAATGATATTTCTTAGGGTTGTCTCAAGTGGTTCTCCCAATGGAGTAAACTTTATTTTTGGTGCTGAGGTAAATTGAGACATAAAGTTAGGTTTTGGCTTTTTATTCCCTTGGTTGTTGTTGAAAGGATTGTTGGTATCCACTACTCCATCATTGAATAGATTCTTGTTTTTGTTTGAAGAATTTTTGTTGAATGAGGTATTGTTGCTATTCAAAAAACCTTTGTTATCTTTATAGATATTTAATTACTCATTTATTACTAAAAAATATTATATTTTGATTCCATTTTCTATCATCTTGTCAAAGGTTGAGGGACATTGAAGTTGTAACTGAAAGTTCATCACTGTGTTCCAGTTGTTTATGAATATATCCACCGTTTCCTTGTCTAGTACACTTTATGGATATTTATCAAAGATGCTTCTCCATATTTGTAGGAAATTAAAAAATGCTTCCCCATTTCTTTTCTTGGTATTACATAAGTCCAAAATGGTGATTTCATGTCCATTGTTATAAGAATACTTATTAACAAACTCAGAGATCAATTCCTCAAAGGTTTTGATACCAGGAGGTAACTTTGAAAACCATTCCATTGTTGGCCCACAAATACTTCTAGAAACAAACTCATCAAATAAGTGGGTTCATGGAAGAATCCCATACTTAATGTGCCAAAATCTCTTATGTGATCTTGTGGGTTAGTTGTACCCATGCACTTTTCATATTTGGGGAATACCATATTTTGAGGAAAAGGTTTCATGAATAGATTCTTGTCAAATAGGAAAGGGAAAATAGCTTCTATTGAATATTATTTTAGAGAATATTCCTTCTTAATGTTATCTAATTGTTTTTGGAAAGAATAGAGTTGTTGGTTCATAGCTTTCAAAGGGGTGTCTTCATCCTCATCTAGTGTTAACTTGGATGTGTCAAAATCATGAGGGAGTTTGACCCCTAGTTGACCCAAGTTTATGAAATATCTATCCTTGTCCCTTTCTAAGACCTTTTCCACCATCTTTACAAACAAAGGGTTTTGGGCAACCTCATTAAACTTTTCCTTGGTTACTTCTTCATCATGGTTATCATTATTATTTTTACCAGTGTTGTTAAAATCATACCATGAATTAATTTCCACTGGAACTTCTTCTGGTTCTTCTTCTTTATTATTCTATTGAGATCGTTGATATGGAGAATGAGGTGGTCTCGTATAGATAAGGTACTTATTCTCTAAGCATAGTCCCTTCTTCTTGTAAAGATAATTTGATATGATGGGATCTTGTCGAACCTGACATGAAAATGAGCTGAAGATCCTTATTGAAAGAAAATCTCCTTGAGAAAAATGATAAGGTTTAAATTGCACTTAGTGTTGTCTAAGAAATTGAGAAGTTGGAGTTTCAAGTTTGATAGAATCAATGTGAATTTATCTTTATATAAAAGGCCTAATAAGGAAATATATATCCTTATGATGAAGACATTGATGAGTGATTTCAATCTCTTTAGTTTTAGGAAAAGGATCAGGTATCCTTTGATGAAAACTATCATAAATACAAAACAAATGTTGTTTAACTACTTGCACAAATATTTAATGATTTTGAAACTTAAAGAGTATGTCTGAACTTTAACAACAATTCTAAAGATGGTGAATTTCAGGTCTATTCTGATTGGAATAGGTAGAACTCTCAAATGGGTATACATTTAAATATCAACTTTTCATTTTCAAAATTTTGGGAAATGCTGACTGTTTGGGAAACACCAGTAGTAAGCATTGTTTTTTTTACAAGAACTAAAAGAATGTTTGTAAGTGCTATAGGAATATTTATAGGTGCTTAAAGAATGTTTACAAGCACTGAAAGAATGTTTATAGGTGTTGTGCTTCCTAAATTTGTCTTAATTTCATGAATTTCAAGGATTTCCAAATGAGTTTGGATCTTTAATGAATGATTTTCTCTGAGATTATGTATCATCAAAACAACAAGCACAAAAACACATGTTTTCCAACCTTAAAAGCTAAAAAAAGTGTTTATTTCAAATTTGTTTAACAAGGCCTTCACAAGAAAACACTTTAATCAATCTACCTAATGTCAATTTTGGTTCAACATGGCTAAATAGGTAGGCTTACTACTTAACTGATATTTATCAATGATTCATTCAAAGAAATTTTATTTTACCTCTCAATTACGAGAGCTTCCCACCACATTCATGGAAGGTTTGGCACAATCCGTTAGGAATACTAGAGGAAGGCTATTACATTGCTCTTTATCTTCCACCCCATTAAGGATGTAAGTATTTCATTTTATAGTGAGCTAGATGAAACCATGGATAAAGAAGTTTTGTATCTCACTTTAGGCCTTCCCTTAACATGGATTTCACAAAGCACTTATGAGGTATGACCTTTAAGGCTCTAAATCACTTGCAATATTAGAAAGAAAAATTGAAGGAAGAGTCTAGGAGTTTGATCACCCTAAGAGAATGAAATCATATTCGTACTACCTTTTATATTCCACACACAATTGACATGATTTGTGAATTTCCAAGCCTTTAATATAATGGAACAAAGTTACTTTTGGTGTTTTGATCACTTTGATAAAAGTTAGAGCATATACCTAATACCGTTGTTCACAATCAATGAGGCTTTGCAATTATGTTTTTGTTCATTCCTTAAGCTTTCTTTCTATTGAAAAATCCAACATGTTTGACATTTTGGTCATCTTAAAAGATGAGGGCATAGGACTAATACCTTAATTGACAAACAATAGTAGGTATTTCTATTTAGACTAATTTTGAACCTTGAAATGCCACAATTTAATCAAATGACTTGAGATCAAAGGTTTGTAACTCACACCTTGTTCGAAGCTTAATGCACATTTTTTATATCATTTTGCATTTCTATACGTACCTTGGAAATCATTCCATCCACAAACATTAATCCAACACAAGACAAGACAAGTGAAGGAAATCATTAAAATGAGAAGCCTCAAAATTGATCAAAGGAGTGTTATAAAAAGCTTGATAAAAACTCATTATCTTGATTGAAAAATTATATCTAGTGACATCTTCATCTAGGATAGCGACCATATTTTCATTGTGAATTTGTTTTCATACCTATCAAGTCTCTTTGCCTCCTTTTCCTTGTAGTAGTCAGGAATTCAAAATGTAGGCTTTCTCGCCTTTCTATGTTCAACCATCTGTAGATATTTAAAATGAATTATATATTAGAATTTAATATTTTCAAAATAAAGTTGCAGGCGCTATTTAAATAATCACATGTGCTTAAATTTGGAGATTATGCACCGAACTTTAGCTACTACGTGCTGTTATTTAACTACTAGATGCTAAAATTTAAAATCTACACACTGAAATATTAAGTGCTAGAATTTAAGTATACACACACTGTAATAATTTCAGACAGGAGGTAGAAGGATTATTAGGAACATTGAAATAGATTTTCATATGCTCTATTTTTGTAGGCGCATTAAGAATCTGTCTAAGCGCGAGACATTTTCTTGCAGGTGCAAAATGTTTGCTAGCAGGTGTTGATCGTCCATGCACAAGCGCTGAACTTCTGTGTGTAAGCACTCCTATACCTGCAAATTTGAAATATGCAACAACATATCGCTCAAAATAAAAAATAAATTTCATATTTGAGGCCTAGGCCCCCACGGTGGGCACCATTTTCTGTATGTAAAATACCTTCGTAGGATTAGATTAACCAAATATCAAATCAAAATGCAAATATCTATACTATTTAACAACTTTAAATTGAATAGATCAAGAACATCCTATGGTTCTCTAACTAAGAAGAATAAAATCATGCTCTTAGCTACAAAAGAACTCCTAAAGTGACAATCCTTAGAATGATAATGATGAATTAAGCTAAATGATCTAATCTACATGTTCAAATGGATGCAAATTTTCCATTTACTGTTGGTATTTTGATGGATTTTGAGTTGCAGTCATAAGGAGTCACTTATTTGGTTGTCATTGATAGAAACTAAGTTAGTACAATTATGAAATACAACATGTGAAGTAAAGAAACAACCAGTAAAAAGGTAATCCAGAAAATTGGATAAGTCCAGAAGATCGATAGATAGTGAGAACATCACTTTGGTGGAAATCTTGGTAGAAGTGGAATTATGTGGAGCGGTCATAGATAGAACATCAACATGTTTAGATTTTAGTGTGGTTCCAACCACAACTCATTTGGTTGATCGATGAAAGATTTTTTATTGTCTCAGACATTAGGACAAGTAGAACTCAAGAGTGCTTGAGTAACAGTTGGTAAATCATAGATAGATGAGCGGTATAGTATGTGCGATGATTTGTAATGATATGATGATGCATAATAGAGGTTATGGATTTAATGTTTGACATTTATGTGATTGATGCAATCATTTAAGATAGATTTGAGGTGTTGCATTAGTGAAGTCAAAACATGTTTGACTACTTTGGAGATATAACTTGTAGATCTTACCTTGACCTAACGAGGTCATGATAAAATATTTTATTCATCAAGATTATCCCTTTGGCATGTGGTGCTTTAATAGGAAAGTATTTGAATATCATTTTTGGTGTGTTTGATGTCGGTGAAAGTTGTGTATTTATTGGGAACTTCTCATATTGAAATGGTGTTGTTGTGGGTGATGCGATTATGGTTTTGTGATTTTAATGTTGATAGATAGAGAGTAGAGAGCAGTTACAAAGTACATAGAATAGATTAGGTCTGATAAGAAATCAGTGCTACATCCAGATCACTCATCTTTTTGTTCCCTAATAGTTGCAGCAAGAAAAATACCTTAGCCGGGTGAACTTTAATAGGTTCGTATTTGTAATTCCTTTAATAGGGTAACTTCTTTATTGAGATTTGAAATCCTCGAGCAAGGTAGATTATAATTGATCTGATTGTACTCCTAATAGTGTACTAGTCACTCCTAATAGGGTGAACCCTCAAGAAGGGTATTTGTAGCTCCTAACAAGGCAAAATCATTTATTGCAGTAGTCAGCTTGTGGGTGTCATCACCACTATGGTTTTCTCTCTCTAACCAAGGGTTTCCATGATAAAATATGTGTTATGTGTGATGAGTTTGTGGATGCTTGATATTACTTTCTTTTATGTGTTTGCATCAATTATATGCTTTCTGGTTGGGAAAGTAATTCAACAGTTATTTATATCAGTGGTTGAATTTGTTTATTACATGTTTGGATTGATTCACCCCCCTCTAAGTACCTAATAATTGCAACAATTTGTATCAGAGCATTGGTCCCCTTGGTGATAAGCCTATCAATTTGAGGAAAAGATCCACTGTCATGGAGGGTTATAGGTACGATATGCAAACAAGATGATCATTGAGCTGCAGGAAAAGCTGAAGGAGTCACTTGCCAAAAGGAGAGAACTTACTGAGCAACTGAGTGAAAGACAAGACTACATAGAAGAAATGTCTGAAGGTAGTGCATCTGAAGAGTCTAAGGAGGAAATTTTAGATCTATTGAGAAAGAACAAGGGACTCAAATAAAATGTGGCTAATCTAAAAAGAGAGCTAGAAAGTCAGTCTGTTAGGATGTGTGAAGTCCTTGAAGTAAAAGGAAAATTTGAATATGAAATAAAGATTGCAGAAGCTGCCAAGAAAATTTTAGATGATTCCCTAAAGGAAAAAGATGAAGAGCTTGTTAACCTGAGATAGGAATTTTCTTTATATCAGAGTCAAATGTAGGATACTACTGCAGAGAATCTACAAGTAATAGATGAGAATGAAAGGCTAAGAGAGATGAATTTGACATTTAAGAAGGAATTGAAAACTAAGAAAGAAGCAAATGAAAAGCTGAAACAATACCATAAAAGCTCACAAAATCTTGATGAACAACTGAAGAGCCAAAGAAGACACAGAGACACAACCGGTCTTAGATATATAGGAGAAGGAACATTTGAAATTGACAAGTCCTCTAAATCTGAACCTAAGGAGGCATAGAAAGATCATAAGATAGATGCAATAAAATCAGGTAAGAAACCTAACAAACCTACTTGTTATAACTGTGGAAAGTGTATCCATACTACAAATGTGTGTAGGATAAAACCAGTGAATAAAGCTTACTCTTTTAATGGTTATTACTATAATTGTCACAAGTATAGTTTAAGTTTGATTGCTTCAGATCCTAGTTATTTAATTCTTCAATGGATATATGATGAAACATCTTCTGTCAATGCCACTCTCTGATGAATAGTAGATAGGGCACCTGACATATCAATCTTGATTTCTTTGATTGGATGCAGTTTGAATACAGGTCGAGGCTTCTCAGTGATGTTAACTAAAACTAGAGTATCAACATTCTTTTCCATTATGATCAAGTGCAACAACACACAAAACTAACAAAAAAATAAATTGATAATTCGCAATACACCGGTAGGGGTTTTACAAAAAACTCAATATGATTTAGCTCAAAATATTAATTTCAAAAGTAACTATTGCACACTATAGCTCAAGATAGCTCTCGAATACTCAAATGATAGCAAAGGTGTGAAATGTGATCACTTTTCCTCTATTTAATATTGAGAAATAGACATTGCATACTTCAATAGTAGGAAGTGTCATGTCATCAATTGAAATGTATCCATCGGTTGGTACTCAACCAACAATAATAACTACTATCAAATAGATAATAACCATGAAATCTTAGTGCAGTCTACACACAATCACAGTGCAGACTACACACAATCAAAAAAACAAAATCATATAAATTTATACCATAATATGCATATAGATCTTTACCGCTCATGAATCTAGGGGATTGGTAATGTATTTTTCTATAAGTACTCCCCCTAAGAAAATAATATGCTTAGGTCACTAATGTATTCTCCACACTTCCTGAACTTATGGAGTTCTCAGTTAACTCAGAATAATTCAGTTCGCCTTTCTTCACCCCTGTCTTCTTGATATCACTTTTGACTTCATCAACATTGGTAATCTTCTTTCCTTTCCTAACCTTTGAGAAATCAGGAAATCGGTTCCTAAGATGACAGTCTCTAGCCACATGACCTATCTTATGAAAAATAAAACATTCCATGTCAGTGTACTTCAAAGGACCAACATTAGCTCTCACAGTTCTCATTCTGTAATTTACAACTAGGTTTCCATAGCTACCACATACTGAACATGTAGTATTGAATTTTATTTCCCTTCTAATATTATTCATTGGTTGGACAGGTGACCTAGGTGCATACACCCTTGACCTGCAATCTCTAGATTTTTGTCCATATTTGTTGCATGTAAAAAACTATCCATTAAAGTTACCACCGCTAGATAAAAATTATGCTTAGGAAATATTTTCAAACATCTAGAGGCATAATTTCCTATCTTCTTACACAAAAAGCATTTAAAAGACATTTTCCCTTTGTACTTACAAAATCCTTTTAGTAGTCTCCTTGCAACTAGTACTTCCAATTCTTGAAGCTCTTTCTGTTCTTCTCCAATCTCTCTTATCTCCTCAAATATTGATAATATTATTGTAGATCCTTCACCTTGACTTGATCTATGCATGTATCTTCCTAATATTATAGCCTTGAATGCTGATTCAACTTTAGGTAAATAGTTACCAAACTCACTCATTTAAAAATAAAATAACTTACCAACCAATGAATCCCGTCACAACAACAACAATTTTAATTTCTTCAATAGCATCCACTTTTATCTTGTATGCAGGAGGCATATATATCATCACCTTTAAAACAATATCTCCTTCATCTAGTACACCACCAACACATTTGATGCTACAAACTAATTCATTTATCTTCAACATGTAAGAATTGATATTGTCATCCTTAGACATTCTCAAGGATTCATATTAAATATTTTTAGCTTGGCCTGCTTGACACATGCATCTCCTTCATGAAGAGTTTCTATCTTTGTCTATATCTCATGAGTAGTATCTAGCTCAATCATATTTTTATACTTTGTATTTGATAGGGAACTTAGCAATGCTTCCTTTGCTCTGATGTTATACTCAAATTGCTTCTTTTCATATAGTGCAACCATAGATAGATCTATAGGAGTGTGGGAGTTCTTTGTGATGGTCCCGCAATATTCTCTAATGCATCATAGATGAGTAATCATTCATCCTTTCAATATACAGTAGTTTGTTCCTTCAAACCTTGGACTATCCTTGTAAGCTATCATATTTGATCTCCCGTAAGCTATTAGGCTTCCTTCAAGGGTCCAGGCTCTGATACGAATTGTTAATAATATGGTAGTGAACAACTAGGGAGGGGGGTGAATTATATGTTCCCAAAAATTTAAACTTTAAGTCCTTAGTCCTTAAAACCTTTCAAGCATAAAAATCCTAAACTCTAATTTGATCACTTGAAAAAAAATGTATGCATCCACAAATCAGAATCACATCCACACACTTGGCACAAGATGTTTATCATGGAAACCCTGTTAGGGAAAAAAACTATTGTGGGTCTAATTACCCACAATAAGTAAACACCTTCTTAGAAGTATAAACTTATCAGAATATATGAGAAATGCACATGCATTCAAGCTCATTCCATAGAGCTCATTGCTAAAAAAAGCCTCAGACTATAACCCTAAGGAAGGCTCACTACCTTACAATCCAATAACTACAATGATTTATATTTTTTTGACTGTGTAACTGATATCTAAATTATGTCTAATATAAATCCAATGTAGCACAATGAAGATCTCTATTTCACCCCTTGTTGAAGCACTTCTAATCACCACTGAATTGGGCTCTCCCTCTTCTAGCCACCTCTAGCTTTCACATCCATGATCCACACCTTGAATTTTCCCTAATTCATCATCTTATACCATGAAGTAGGTTGACAAAACCTAATTCACCATATTTTCAAATCAATGCACCAAATATCTTGATTCAAATCTATCTCAGACCATCAAATCATAGCCACGACCGATATCAATCACCTTGAGAATGTAACACACCCAGATTTCATGATTTAACACTTTCACAACATGATTTACCAACTAAGTCTGTAATGCCCCGCCAAGGAACCCTTGGAACATAAAGTCAAATAATAACTTAACAATTTTTTTAAACCTAAAGGTATACCTTAACCACATATGTGCTTCTAATAACCATAAAAATAACCAAATTAACAAAACTTAAAGAAAAGCACAATCACTACATAAACGTTCACAAGCGGAATAATGAAAAAAATTCCAGGGGTTCCAAGACACCCAAAGACAAGAAATAAAAAATGAACATGTTCAATCCACCTTGTGGTAGTCTAGAGTGAGTCCATGAACCTCACAAAATGTGACCAAACCAATATCCAGGGTCGCTATTCGAGGAGACAACTCACCTTCAAAGCAAAAAAATGCAAAGTTCATTTTAAAACCCCAAATTGAAAAGTGAGAGTAACAACATAATACCAAAATAGAAAAAATAAAGTGAATACATGAAAAAGGTCCCATAAGAATTAGGAAACAAATCATGGAATAATATTTAGTACAAACCCAAGGGAACAACTCTCTATAACAAATGTGTCAGATCAGTTTGGACATTTGCGTAGAAGCAGGTTTAGACATTTCCAGTTTGAATGAATGCACAAAATGAACATATGCACATCTATTTTGAACACATGTGCAATAAATAAGGACAAATGCATAGGAACATGAAAAACACATGCGTAGCTAAAATGCACAAATGCAAAGTTTTGCTGGACAAGTCTAAAATGGAAATTACAAGCATGTCAGCTCCAATGTACGACTAAAATGAGTACAAATACACACTAGGGAATACCAAAATGCATGATGTGAGGCCATAAAAACTCAACATCATGACATAAGCTAAAATAAAATCAACTAAGAATCTAGATCAAGTATAAACATGAAATACATAAATGACAAGAAGGGATAGAAAAGAACACATCATTCTCAAGAACTCCACAATTGAAAGATGTCCACCATTTGTAAAATGGCCCACAAAAGTGGTATAGTGCAACACCACCCTACCACATGGAACCCTTAGGTCCACCCTACCATTCTCGCAGAGAGAGTAACCCAGCCACAAAAATGCGATAAGAACTCACCAGAAAGGGATACACTCATGCCAAGAAGATGCATAAAATTAGTGGATGGTATAGAGGTCCAATGCAAGAACACAATACAAGTAGATCAAGGTAACTACTCAAGCTAGACATAGTAAAATGTTGAGACTCAAGAATGGAGTGTCATCACATAGCTCGTTCATGCCTGTGTGGAATCAAGAAATCCTTCTAAATCAAGGAAGCTCTACTGTTCTAGAACATGTCTCTCAAATAGATGACTGATTCTATGTTGGATCCAAATTTGTAGATGGTTCATGACTATCTTGACTCACATCTCTTAAACAAACCACCAATGGATAAAATAATGATCTATTATTATTATGTTTTTTCCCATTCATTTTAAGGTTATCACTTATTAAGATAGCTCAACTAAGGGTTACCCTAGGACCTCTTTGTGTCCCAAATCATCTTGGTGAGCCACTCCATCCCACTACTCCAAACCTACCAGTCAAATACAATGATGCAAAAGAGACTCCAAAACCTCAATCAAAGAGGGAGGTAAGAGAAATAACACATGGCTCCATTTTCCACAACCAAGGGCATGAGTCCCAATGGAATCTCATCATGAAACACATAAAGAGCTTGCGATGTGGTCTCAAACACAAACATAATAAATTCCAATGTGATCAAAATCAAGCATGGAGAAAAATTCCACAAAAGGAAAGAGAATAATAAGTGATCACATGTTGGTCCCACTGAGAGAGAGGGGGGGGGGGGGTTGAATCAGACAAATCAAAACTCAAACTCTTAAAATTGAACTCACTGTTTCACTTGGTAAATATTGAATACACTAAATAACCAATTCATAAAATAACTCTATAACATAAGAAATAACCAATAATTCAAACGTAGAAACATCAGATTAACTCATTAACACATGATATAACTTTGTTGACACTAGATTTAACGAGGAAACCCAATTTGGGAAAAACCTCTATGGGAATTGTAACCCACAATAAAAATGTACCCTTCTAAAGTACACTTGGTTAAGAACTTATCCTATTGAAGATTACAAACATATTTGCTAAATGTGACCTGTTATGCCTTGCATACCCGTCCCTACATTTTGTGTGCAAAATGTTGGGTCCCCTTTTTCACTTTGGCCCTTGCCTTGTCTTCCTTGTTTCTATTGTTTTCTTCTCCAAGTTTTCCTTCCTGCAAGGTTTTTTTTTTTTTCTACTTTTGTCTTTCATGTCTCTGAGACCTGGTCTCAGAGTTGGTTGTTTCCTTTCTACAGCCAGATTCTAGAATTTGAGATTCTCCACCACGATGTCCTCTTCTCGCAAGAAGACATGGTCGTGCAAAATCCCCAGGCCCGGAGTCCAGAGGTTTGCTTGTTCTAAAGTTTGCAGGAAAGAGGATAAATTGCTTTTTACCTTGGGTATAAATAGAGATTACATGTCACTTTCATAGTTACCATGACTAAAACACTTAGAGCTTTTCAGAGCGATTCCTTGGCAATTTAAGTGTGATTAACTGTGAATTACTTTGAGCTTAGTGGATAACTACGAGTTGATTTTCGGTGGCTGTTCGAGATCATTGGAGGTCAAAGCTATTTCAAAGCGGTCCTAGTGCCTTCTCTCTTTTCATTTATTCATATTTCTAGGTAGGCCTTCTATTTCCTTCTTTCATTCATTTGTTTTTGGTTTTGGTTTGTTTTGTTCTAGTCTGTGTTTTGGTTTTTCTACATTTTTCTGCTTCTAGTTTGCCACCCGTTGGTGGGTTGGCTATGCCAGAGGGTTGTACACCCTCTGTGTAGCTGTAGATTAGTGTACATTCTATATATTGTTTTAGGGTAGTTGTTGTATAGGTGTTTATATTATTTATACCTCTATAAATGATGTATATTTCTATATATTTTGTGTATATCTATTTTGGCCCTCAGCCCTCTGTACATTTTTGTGCATAAATATGTTCTGTATATCCTTCTAAGCTCATGAGTGGGCATTGAAACCATGTCCCATCTGGCACTTAATTCCCCTGTGTTATCCCACTTATTGCCATAAATGTCTTAATGTTGCTTGCCATCTTACCACGTGCCATTACACGTTGACCAAATCATAGCCTTTCGCCAGTCACATCGGCAACGGCTAATTGGTCTGGACTCCGGACCTCCAGCAAGACCTTGTCTTTCACTTCCTCTCGCTGCCTCATTAACATGCTCTGAAATGCTAAGTCATGTTCATTCTAGATACTCCAAAAATTTTGATATATGTACTAACGCTTGTTTGGCAGGTGCGGGTTGGTGAAGAATCTCCCAGAATTATAACTCATGTTTATATATGTCCTAACAGTTCTCTGGTCTTGTAGGTTGCAGATAAATTAATTCAAGATGTCTAACAATTTCGCTCCTCCTGATAGTCTGAAACTACCTATCACTTCTACCCAGGCAGCTACAAAGTCAAAGATTGAAAGAATGTTGGTGAAGCTGCCCCTAACCTACAAATATCCAAAGGAGGGAGCTATTTTGGGGTCCAAGATGGACTCCAAAGTCTAGGAAATAACAGATACAAAACCCAGAACTTGGGCCCAATTGCAGGGTCTAATCTAGACCATTTACAGGTTAAAGGCCGAAGGGGACAAGGTAGCCACTTTCTTGGCCACCTCCGGCATCATAAAGGCTGAAAAATTACCATATTTAGTGTAGTCACCAAAATTAATAAAGTAGGTGGAAATATTATACAATGTGACTACTCACTCAGTTATACTTTCGGATCCCTGGCCGCTACAATACCCCACCACCATCGTTACCTTGGATGCCCCAACCTTTGCTTCCAGGTTGGGGATTCCTCAGTTCAAAGGGTCCACTGTCGTCACTCGGGTCGACTCAGTGAAGGAGTTTGGTGAGGCCGAAGTCATTTCCCGGTAACACCTCAACAATCAATGGCTGAAGTCTCCAAAGTGAAATCATAAAAGAATGAAGTTGGAAATTCCCCGTGGGGATTTCAAGGAGCCCATTCAAGCGGGCATCATATTTTTATGTAGGATCTTCGGATGGCCCCATGCTCAGGAATTCTTGGTGTGGATATATTAATTTCTATACAACATCACCACACATAATAGGACCTTCAACTGGGTGGCTATCGTAGCCAACCATGTGGATACACACATGAGGATCGTTGCCTAGACTTCTTAGTTTTATATGACTTCATATGTGCTATGGGTGTTAGCACAACAAAGCCTGGCTTTTCCAGGATTAGGCATAGTTGGAGAGCTTGGAAATGGGCTAGGACAAGTCACACCGTGGGATCATTATCCCCAATTACAATGGGAACTTAGTTTTCAAAATTTTTGCTGGGTAAATGATGCTTTCATTTACAACAAAATTTTAGCACTTACTTGGGATTCTAGGTACCACCTCTCACAGGTGAAAATGACTCTGGTCAGCTCCTACAACAAGAATTTTATTCAGTTTTAGCATCACACCTACATTAGGGTGACTGGCTTCAATGGGAAGCCCTATCTTCTTCCCTGGTATTACGGGGATAGAATTATTCTCTTAGATTTTTGTAGGCAGATGATGGATTTTCATGCCTTCTTCACATTGAAGAAGGTCATCAACATCCCACTCCCTTTCTCTTGTGGGAATTACACATGCAGCCTTGCCACAGCCCAAGAAGCAGATAATGAACTGATGACCTTAGGGCTAGTAGAATTCAACCACGCCAAAAAAAATCATGATCCCCACGGCAAGATTGCCACAGCACTACCTCGGGCATCTGAGCCTCATGAAGTGGATATTGAAGACTTCTCGGCAGACTGCCATGATAGTTTTGATCTCCAGGCCTGACAGAACACGAGGATGAGCAAAGGGCTCATGAAAGCAATAGACATCCAGACCTTCCTGAAGGGATTTAAGGATGACGGGCTGCTAGAGGATCCAACATACAAGGGACAAGAGTTGGACAAATAGGATCTTCCTTTGGTGGACTGGGCCATCCCAGAGGATCTAACCATTGAAGGGGTAAGCCACCCCATTTTGGAGGCAAGTCATCAGTACTTCACTCAGGTGTGTCCTAAAAGAGCCTAAAAGAAATCAATGGTCAAGAAGACCATCCCCTCTTCAGCTGGTGCTAGATGGTCTTTGTTTGCCGCGGCCATTGAAACAAGCACGAGAAAAGGGAAAGGGAAAGAGGGTGCCCCAGTTCCCAAGGTGCCTCCCTAGGTCCCTACACTTTTGATGGCCCACCTACATAAACAAATGGAGTCAGCAAAGATGACCAGTTAGTAGTTAAGCATGTAGGTATCCGTCGGTCTCCCCATAACCCCAATGGCATCTACTCGCCTGACGAGATCCTCCTTGTTGGCAGCAATGATGACCAGATAGACTTTCACTGAGGCAGAGTCTACCAACATTCTGAATACCGAGGCTTCACTCATAAGGAAGAAGAAAATGACAGTGGCCCTTGCACCAACCATAGCGACCACCCTCGGCATGCCATCGATGCCCCTAATAGAATTAAGTTGAGACTCTCCAGAGTTAGAAGATATCTCAGACTCCTTGCCACCACATGACAATTTTGATGACACCTTCTCGGTGGAGGAGCTCCTAGAGATCCAGTAGGGTATTGGCCATGCAGTGGAAGAAATAGTAGCTCAGGACAAAGAGGAGGTCCCTGTAGAGAAGGAAATTTCTATAGAAAAGGATACATCAGAGAAAGAGGCTCTAGAAGGAATTCAAATAGAGCCTGAGTGGAAAAGAATACCGGTTCAGGAGACTCGGGATATACCAAGGCAGCCCATAAATGAGAAACTGATGGTCAGAGAACCCAGACCCAAGGGAACAATCATACCTCCAACCATTACACTTCAAGTGCCTTTGGTAACTCTGGGTGACCAAGTGCCCCACAACACTTTCGATGAGGTAGTAACGACGGCCTCCTTGTTAAACTTTGGCTAGTGACCTCACCCACCTCCAGAAGATGCCTCGGTGGAGGAGAATGTCCCAGCAGAGAAGGCCAATAAGGCCCAGGAACAATAGTAGCAAATGGACCAAGAGGTCCCAGATAAGGAAAATGAAGAAAAAACTGACACCAACAGGGAAGAAGTCCATAAAAATATAGGTGAGATTGAGACCAGGGAAAAGAACCTAGGTGATACTATAGAAGGTGCCAGCACGATGGAGAACATCATGGGTTTCAGAGAACTAGAAAAAGAACCAGAATAGGAGCAAGAAAAAGAGCCCAAGCATAACATACACTCCGAGAATGTGCCACCAAATTCTGAAAGGGATCCTAATGAATAGGTCTTAGTAACAAATCCACCCCATCCACCCCCATGGCTGGTGGAATCTAAGAAAAGAAAGACCCCGGGAGTAACCACAAGCGCTCCACTCTCATTGGCCGAAATGATGGCCAGGAACATAGAGGCTAAGAAGCCCAAGAAGGTGCGGGTAGTCCATACTCTCTAAACTAACCCAATAGGTATTATAGTTGTGACCATCACAACACCCCCTCTTGATGTAGACATGGCAGCCATAAGGCCCATAAACTATGATGTAATAGAGGTAGAATAGGGGAGGAGAGATAAGCAAGGTGAGATAGATTTAGTGAAGGAGGCCACCAAGGCAATAGAGGCTAGATACATAAAGCAAGGCCAGAAGCTACAAGAGGAAAGAGAAAAAAATTCCAATCTCCTCATGCTTCTGGCAGAACTGACACAACCCTTGTCAGAAGTCTACTCCGAAAATCCTTCCTCTAGGTTGCCGCTTACACAAGGAAATGTGGATTCTCTGCGCATCATGAAGAAGAAAGTGCAAGCTATGGATGGGTGGGCAGCCGAATAGGTGACCACAATGAGACATTTTCTAGTGGTGTCCCTCCCAGACCTTTATTGAGTTGATCTTCTTCTCAACCAAGCAAGGGGATCCACTATCATTTGGGAGCAAGATCTAGCCAAGTATGAAAAATGGAAGGCTGGGTTAGAAGAGATTTGCAACATCGGTGAAGAAGTCTCCACAAAGTTTAGAATTTTGGGAGATGAATTGTTTGATTCCCTCCAGGCCCAGTACTCCAGACTTGTCCTCAGGGGTGAGGTATGCAAGGAACTAGTTAAGGCCCTGAAAGAGAAAGTAATAGCTACCCAATACCCCTTGGGTCTGTTTAAAGCATTCATGGTCAGGGTATCACAATTTTATCCCTTCACCACCGGGATGTGTACTCTATAGGACTATGTCCTCAGTAAGTTTGATGAGTAGATGGAGTCCCTATATCTGCCTGCTAGAGATTTTGACCAGGGCCGGCTATCTAGATTGTCCAAAACAATGATCCGATCACACGATGCCATCAGGATGGTCAATGAACTCCGGAGAGGGGCTGAGAATATTCAGGAGACATTAGAGGCTGTCCAAAGTAGGTGGGACAATGTCAAGGATGTGGATGAAGAAAGTATTAGCCAAGTATTGGAGGCTTGGGAAAAATCATAAGGAACAATAAAATTCTCTGGATTTTGGAGAATCCAACCAATCTCATGAAAGTTGTATTCTTTATTCTTTTGGAACACAAGTTCCCAGATCCCAGAATTGCAGATCCCACATTTTTATATTCTTTAAGTGACTCGTGTCCCAATTCCCAAAGCAAACTGATCACTTTCAGGGTAGTTAATAAAGGTTGTTAGAAGGTGGATAACCGCAACAAGGCACGTCAGCTCAACTAGAGGTTTTCTGACAGATGTTCTTCCCAAGGCACCATTTCAATGTTACACCTGGAACATCGGAGATAGTGAGCCACCCTCCCATTTATGAGGCATGTAGCCTCAATCCTCAAGGGATCAGATTTCTTCTCTCTCCTTTTAGATAATGTATTATATTGTAAAGTGTAAATAAGTTAGGGTTAGGATTAGGTCAAAAATGTGTATAAATAATAAGTCCAACCTCATTCCAAGGGTCGGAAAAATTGATGATTTTGCAATCCATAGTTAATGGAAATCTGGTTTTGTCATTTCCTAGTTTGAGAGCTCAATGCTCCATAGTCCTTAAGCTTTCAGTAGTTAAATGCTCCCTTGGAGTTATCATTGTATCACACACCAGTGCTTGCTGGAAAAGATTTTAATGAGGAAGAAAGAGTTCTCTCGATGATGTTGCTAGAATTCTCTCTTCTGGGTTAACATTATTTTATGTTTTTTGTTCTCTATGTCCTTTTCTCTGATACTTAAAGTAGATTAATGACCTCGTTTCCTATGCTACTGATAAAATATGAACTAATGGTTGTGTATTTCTTCGGTATTTAGTGTAGTGTGTTAGAGCATTGTTGATGTTTTGAATGTTGAACATAACTATAGGTAGATGAAACCCTTCTAACTCTATAGTATCTTTTGAAGTTTATTTGTGAAATGAATGTATGCTTGTAGGAAACCCCACTCACTTGAATCCCTGGAGAGGAAGAGTTGAAGATAACCAACTATCCTCCTCAAATAAAAATAGTCACATCTCCCAATTGAGGTCCGCACTGTCAAGACTCGACGCTCATGTGCTTGGAGGCCTGGGGAATCTCACTTCCCTAGACAACCTTTACAGGCGAAGTTGGTCGGTACTCCAGTACCTAGTGACAACTTACCTCTATTGGTGGACCCAATCACAAAGTCCTGTCAATAGAAACTAGTGCTAGAAGGAGGGCATGAACTCGTCCCCCTCTGAAGATTTAGACTTTACACTGCCTGAGGGTTCCCCAAGCTATAGTTATAGGAGCCAAGCCTTCAGTGGGATTAGATCATTTTCACTAGAAAAATTTGAAAGAGTCCTTAGATCAGCTTCCAACCCTAGAAGGTTTGTTGAACTTGAGCCTCCTGCTTGGAAGAAAAGTACCCCGAAAGTCAAGTCGGCTACCATTGTCTGGGGAAATAGCATACTATAGAATATCCAGGTCTCCCAGACAATGTCAGGAATTAGTGCTCAACCTAGTCAAAACCCAACTCCCCCAATGGCTACGTATTTTGCAAATATCAGGTCCCCGATGGGAACTTTTCCAGGTGCAACCAATGATTTACCTTCACACCTAGAAAATATTTGTCTCTGATATGAGCACTTAGGCTCATGAACCACAGAAGAGCATCTGTAGGCATACAAAGATGCCATGAACTAACACTGAATCCAACATGAATACATTGTGACCCAGATGTTCCCTCTATCCTTGGGTCAAAGCGAACTAAATTGGTACCTTAACTTTCCGGCCAACTCCATCAACAATTGGTAGGACATGGAGGATGCCTTCTTTGATTCCTTCCGCATACACCTGGACGTAGTGTGGTCCTACAACCAGTTCATTTCTATCAGAAAGGAACCAAATGAACCCCTTGCAACATTCAATCATATGTTCCAATGTGCCTTAAAATGGTGCACGGGTCCCTTCATCCCATCCGTGGAAGTGACCATCCAGACCTATCTCAATGCGATGGAACCCTTTGTTGCCACTCTCCTTTAGAGAACTACTACCTTGCGCGACCTGGACACTTTGGTGAAGGTTTACAACCTAGCCTTGGAGCTATCCCATTTACTCAACAAATCCCTAGGTGGGATTGGGAAGAGCACGCCATTCAACATGATCCCCAGCAAAACTTCTTATGCCAGGGGATATAACCCCAATCAGGAAATGGGTGCCCCCGTGATGACCATGAATCCCCTGCCACCACCAATAGACCAGCAAGCCCAGTATGTGTATCCATCACAAACCCAGACAACATCGGGTCTGGAATCTTTTTCTTGGAACCAGCCACAGCAAGCACAACAACCACATACACAATCCCTAGAGTGCCTTTCTTCTAGTCATCCGTGGCTGGAGGATTGCCGCTCTCGACTCCGATGAACACTGCTACCTTCCCAGGAAACCAACAACAACTATCACATTGTGATGCAAACACCCAGTTGACCGCCGAGGTTGAATCCCTCTAGTGAATATTGTCCACCCTGACTGTGGACATGGGTCAACTGAAGGTGGGGTCCTACGCACCCCAAAATTCCAATTCCTAGAGAGGGAATATTTTTTTCAGCCAACGAAACAACAATGCTAGAGGAAGAAATTTCAACAACGGGCCTCGGCCCAACCAACAACAATGGAATAACAACACCAATAATGGAGGTCTGCCTCCAAACCAAAACACCAACCAGGGTAATGCCAGACTATCCCATTTCATGCAAGTCGTGGACATCCATCCCATGACCAATTGGTGTAGATTGCATGACATAGGCTCCCACAATGAGGTAAACTGTGCCACGCTAGAGAAATTCATCATGATTTCCCAGCCGAAAAGACAACAAGTGCCTGATCTTGACACCCCAGAGCCTCCGATGCAGGAGCCCACCCATGGTGCATTCACCTGTGAGATTGTCTTCTTTGGGACTGCCAGAGAAGACAAAGAAGAATCCAATCTATAGGGATTCTTTGATGAGTCAATTCTGGCCTTTGAGGCTAATGCATTCACCAACCCACAAGCTCCTTACAACACTCAAATCCAGGCTAGTAAATGACCAGTTTACATGCCAACACATCCTAAAGACACTCCTCCATAGGACAATACAACCGATTGGTCTGTCCCTCCAAAAGTTTGTAGCTCTAACTAAGCGAAGGACCCGACGAGGGAAGCCACCAATTCCTGAGAGGGAGTTTTGATATCACGAAGGCATTAGAACAAATCACCACCTCCATGACCTTGATGGAGGTTTTACTGAACTGTCTTGAGTAGAAGAAGTCTCTTCTAAAGCTCTTGGGAAACCTGGAAGCTGTCAGTTGCCCGCCCAAGACTGTCTCTTTTGAGGACACCAATGCAGCCGTCTTCTAGGGAAATACTAAAGACCCTCCCTTCATGTTAGGCCTGAACATACAAGGGAAAAATATACACAACTACCTAGTAGATTTTAGGGATTTAGGAAACATCATGCCCCTATCCATATGCTAGAAGCTCAGATTTTGTCCCACCCTGTCTAACGGTGCAGTAATCCAACTAGATAAAACTACTGTGAAAATGGTGGGTGAACTAAAGAATGTCTGGATTCAACTCATCCAGAACCCTAGGATAGCCAGTATAATCAATGTCCAAGTGGTGGACATTCCAGAGACTTATGGGATGTTACTAAGTTGGAATTGGTCTAAGTCCCTGAATGGATACTTTTCGACTGACTTCTCTCACTTATGGCTCCCCTGGGAAGGATAATCTAACAAGATTTAGGTTGAAAGTGAACCCTAGAGGAAATAGGCCCTCACCAAATTTAGGAGGCTAAATGAGGTCTTATTCTTTGAGACCTCCCCAGGGGTGTACCAACCCCTTGAAATCCTAACATTCGATTTCACCCCAAGGGAGGATCCCATAGTTTTGTAGAGAACCCAAGACCTAGGATAAAAGTTGAGGGTTGAGGTTAACTCTTAGGGTTCCATTGCGACCCCCAGCACACTCTTTTTTGACACTTGGTGCTGGGTACATTACCAAAAACATTCAGAGCTCGAGTGTGAGCCTTGCCTTTTTACTGCCACACGGTACATTGATGCCCTCTAGAGAAAAGAGCATACAACTGATTCCCTGGGACTTTGTACTTCTGCTGGTGGTGCCTTTTTGGCATCATTTGTCAGAAAATCCCAACCAGAATCCCCTTCAGAGGTAAACCTCACCCACATACCATCAGCGCTAGAAGGAACTCCTTCAAAGTCTCCCAAAAACAATCCAAAGACCACTTCATCTTCCCAGCCCCGGACAACAAACGATGATTTATGGACTCTTAATTTCGATGGGTCCCAATCCAAACAGGGATATGGGGCCAGAGTGGAATTAATAAATCCATGGGGGAAATCCTTCCTTACATCCTATAGACTGTAGTTTAACTACATGAACAACGTCACAGAGTATGAGGCCTTGATTCTTGGACTCCTATTTGCACTAAGGAAAGGAATCACTCACCTCTGGGCCCTAGGTGATTCAGAGTTGATTATTTAATAGGTCCAGAGTCAATACACCTATCACAATAAGAGGTTGGATACATACCACAACCGGGCATGGAGCCTTATTAAATATTTTGATGCCTTTGTCATCGATCTTATTCCCTAGAGACGGAACTATGTCCCAGATGCCCTTGCTATTTTTTCCAGTACACTTGTTCCCATGGCCGGCTCATGACTCTGGAGATTTTATGTTGAGATAATCCCTACCCCATCCATTCCAGATAATGTCACCCACTTTCAAGTCTTTGAGGATGATCAACATATCCTGGCCTTCATGGCCAATGTTGGTGTTTTTGAGGACCAGATAGTGGAAGAAAGAGATCATGATGACACTGGGAAGGGTGATGAAGATGATGGAATCATGGACCTACCAACCAACACCATCACAAAGGGGATGGCCGCACTTGTAAAAATATTTGACTTAGACCCTCAGGGTCGAGAAAAGATATCATCCTCCCTCTGAGGGAGGAAAATTTGAGAAAGTGAACATCGGCTAGCTCGGTGAAGAGAAAATGATACACATCGGCACCTCTTGCTCCCCTGAGGAGAAGGAGAAGATTCTCACAATTCTCTGAGAATACATAGATGTGATCATGTGTGGGTGTGAGGATTTGAAGACATACGACACATCCATTATGACTCATACCATGCCACTCAAACCTGATGCTAAGCCTTTCCAACAAAAGCAATGACCTTTCAACCCACCGATCGAGCCTCTGATTCATCAGGAGGTGCAAAAACTGCTGTTAGCCCAGATAATCTTTCCAATCTGGCATACTATGTGGGTTGCCAACCTGGTCTCTGTGAGAAAGAAGAGTGGTGAAATCCACCTTTGCGTGGATTTCCAAAATTTGAATAGGGCCTCCAAGAAAGATAATCACCCTCTCCCCTCGTTGGATGAGGTGTTGCAAATAGTGAACGGATCCCAAATGATGTCTTTCTTGGATGGGTACTCCAGATATAACCAAGTCATGGTTAAATATGAGGATAGAGATAAAATGACATTCACCACTAAGTGGAGAATGTTTTCTTACCGAAGAATGCCCTTTGGCTTAATCAATGCAGGTGCTACATTTTAGAAGGCCATGGACATTGTGTTTGAGGGCCTTGTAAACCAGTTTATAATCTACATGGATGATTTTACTGTCTTTTCTCAGGACAGGCGTGATCATTCCGCCCACCTTACTCAGATTTGTGAAAGATGTCACTGGTATGGAGTATCCCTTAACCCTAAGAAATGCATATTCGGGGTCACTAAAGGGAATTTTCTTAGGAATATTGTCTCTGAGAAGGGTATATCCATTGACCCTGAGAGAGTTGAAGTGCTGTTAAATTTATAAATGCCCAGCAGCAAGAAAGAGATGTGATCTTTCTTTGGAAAGATCAATTTTGTCTGGCGGTTCATCACTAGATTTGCCGAGATCATAAAGAAACTCAAGAAGATGATGAAGAAAGATACCAAGATTGAGTGGAGTCCTAAAGAAAAGTGGGCATTCACCCAAATCAAACAAACAATAATGGAGGCATAGTCTTGGCTAGCTCAGACTACTCTCTCCCTTTCTACATTTATTCCTTTGCTTCGCCGCATTCTGCCATGGTAGTATTAACTCAAAAGGTTGAAGGGGAAGAATGACCAATAGCTTTCATGAGCTCCCCCTTCAAGAATTCCAAAGTTTGGTATTCATCCTTGGAAAAGAAGGCCTTTTCTCTTGTTCACGTCGTGAAGAAATTCTGACATTACATTCTCTAGAGTAAGGTGCATGCCATCATCCCAGACCAGGAAATAAAATCTCTGCTGATGCAGAGTGAATTGGGTGAAAGAAAGGGGAAATGGATGGCCATCCTCCAAGAATATGATTTGGAAATGTAACCCATGAAAATAGTCTGAGGCCAGGGACTAAGTAGAGTGATGGCAGAAGAGACTCCTCACATCGAATGTCAGACATATATGGTGGAGTCCATCACTCAAGATTCATGGTACATAGACCTGGTGTACCTATTGTTGAATAAATGATGCCCAGAGGGATTGCCTCCAAACAAACTCTACACCTTGTGGTTGAAAAGTGCATACTTCATGATAAAAAAACTCCATGCTTTTTCATAGGAATTATGGAGTGTACCTCCATTGCATTGATAGGGTTAAAGCTGTAAAGATAATCAAAGAGTTTCATAGGCAGTTTGGAATTGAGCATGGCTTAGCTGACACCACTGCCCATCAGATCCTTCAGGATGAATACTATTGGCCCTGTATCTTTAAAGATGTCTACACTCATGTCTGGAAGTGCTATACTTGCCAAACAATGACACATCGTGAGCGAAACCTGGCCATGCCTTTGCAGCCAATTTTTGAAGCTAGACCCTTTGCCCAATGGGCATTTGACTTTATCAGGGAAATCAACCCCAAATCATCTGCCAACCACTGGTACATCCTAACTACTACCGATTACTTCACCTAGTGGTCTGAAGCCATACCTTGTAAGAACAACATGATAGATGTAGTTATCAAATTCTTGGAAGAAAATATCATCACAAGATTCAGAAAGCCTTTTGCTATAGTGTGTGACAATGGTTCAACATTTTCTTCAGTGCAAATACTAGAGTGGACGTATGATAGGAAGATCACTCTGAAGTTCTCCAACAACTATTACCCCCAGGGGAATGGTGTTGCTGAATCAACTAACAAAAATTTGCTTGAAGTGATCAAACACCTATTAGAACAGAATCCTCAAGATTGGCACCAAAATCTGAGATTCACCCTCTAGGTAGATTGCATCTGAATTAAGGCCACCCTAGGGACATCCCCATTCCATCTGGTTTATGGCTAGAGCCTAGTGTTCCCTATTAACTTACAAATCCCAGTTTTACAGTTCATGCAGGAATTCAGCAACCAGGACAACGTTGTGGAGGTTCGGCTCCTAAATTTGGTGTGAATGGAAGAAGAAAGAGATGCGGCCCTTAACATTTTGCACATCACCAAGTATTGGTAAAATTATGCTTTGACCGAAGATCCTAGTATAAGGCCTTTCAAATTTTAGACTTGGTCCTCTTGTAGGAGAAAGCCCAATAAAAGAAAGGAAAGCACACCAAATTCCAATGGCTCTTTCTCGGACCATATCTAATCTCAGAGGTCTATGTGGCAAATACCTATCACCTCAATACCATGACCGAAGAACCCGTCCCATTGCCTGTCAATGGGAAGTTTCTCAAACATTAATTTGAATAAGGTGGATTTGTCCAGAGTTGTATTATATGTAAATTTTCTTGCTTGTAAATATTTCTTTCTTGGTGCTCCGTTTGGGGTGCCTTTCCTTGTAAATATTTTTTCTGGTGGTCCCTTGGGTTTTGCCCTTTCCTTTTGGTCTTTCTTCTATTTTCTCTTTCTTTCTCAGGTTTCCAGTGTTTTTCTCCCCTGATGTAGGCTTGTATGCTTTGCATAACATCTAGTCTCCGAGATGGTACCTTCCGCATTTATGTTGAATTCTGAATCTATTGTTAGCATGGTGGAATTAGTCTAGCCTCCAGAGTTATTTTGTGATTTTGGTAACAGGAAATGAGTAATCTTCATTGGATTTATCCCCGAAAGTCTGGTCCCTACATTTTGTATGCAAAATGTTGGGTCCCCTTTTTTGCTTTGGCCCTTGCCTTGTCTTCCTTGTTTCTGTTGTTTTCTTCTCTGGGTTTTCCTTCCTGTGAGGTTTGTTTTGTTTTTTGCTTTTGTCTTTTGTGTCTCCAGGACTTGGTCCTGGAGTTGGTTGTTTCCTTTCTAGAGCTGGATTTCAAACTCTGGGATTCTCTGCCATGATGTCCTCTTCTCGCAAGAAGACATGGTCATGTAGAATCCCCGGGCCCAGAGTCCAGAGGTTTGCTTGTTTCAGAGTTTGTGGGAAAGAGGATAACTTGCTTTTTACCTTGGGTATAAATAGTAATTACATGTCACTTTCACAATTACCATGATTAAAACACTTAGAGATTTTCATAGCGATTCCTTGGCGATTTAAGTGCGATTAACTGTGAATTACTGTAAGCTTAGTGGATAACTATGAGTTGATTTTCGGTGGCTATTTGAGATCATTGGAAGTTGAAGCTATTGCAGAGTGGTGCTAGTGCCTTCTCTCTTTTCCTTTCTTTAGATTTCTAGGTAGGCCTTCTGTTTCCTGCGTTCTTTCATTTTTTTTTGGTTTTGGTTTGTTTTTTTCTAGTCTGTGCTTTGGTTTTTTTGCATTTTTCTGCTTTTGGTTCACCACCCGTTGGTGGGTTGGCTATGCCAGATGGTTTTCCACCCTCTGCATAGTTGTAGATTAGTGTACATTCTATATATTGTTTTAGGGTAGTTTCTATACAGGTGCTTATATTATTTATACCTCTATAAATGATGTATATTTTTATATATTTTGTGTATATCTATTTCATCCCTTGGCCCTCTGTACATTTTCATGCATGTACATGTTATATATATCCTTCTGAGCTCACGAGTTCCTCACACTTTGTCATACATTTTCACCCCATGAGACCGAGCTCATTGAGGCAGAGTCACCACAATTTGAACTTGGCACCTTACTAGTTCGAGCCATGGTGGATTTCTCTCTCCTTCATCTCGTCACATTTATAGTGGGTTCAATTTCCCATGAGTGGGAATTCAAACCATGTCCCATTTGGCACTTAATTCCCCTGTGTCAGCCAACTTGTTTCCATAAATGTCTTAATGTTGTCTGCCATCCTACCACATGTCATTACATGTTGACCAAAGCACGACCTTTCGCTAGTCACATCAGCAATGACTAGTTGGTCCAAACTCCGGACCTCCAGCAAGACCTTGTCTTTCACTTCCTCTCACTGCCTCGTTAACATGCTCCAAAATGCTAAGTCATGTTCATTCTAGATACTCCAAAACTTTTGATATATGTACTAATGCTTGTTTGGTAGGTGCAGTTTGGTGAAGAATCTCCCAGAATTATAACTCATGTTTATATATGTCCTAACAGTTCTCCGGTCTTGCAGGTTGTAGATAAATTAATTCAAGATGTCTGATGATTTCAGTCCTCCTGATAGTCTGAAACTACCTACCACTTCTACTTGGGCAGCTACAAAGTCAAAGATTGAAAGAATGTTGGTCAAGCTTCCCCTAACCTCCAAATATCCTAAGGAGGGAGCTATTGCGAGGTCCAAGGTGGACTCCAAAGTCTAGGAAATAACAAATACAGATCCCATAACTTGGGCCGAATTGCAGGGTCTAATCTAGACCATTTACAGGTTAAAGGCCGAAGGGGAAAATGTAGCCACTTGCTTGGCTGCCTCTAGCATCATAAAGGCTACAAAATTACCATGTTCAATGCAGTCACCATAATTAATAAAGCAGCTGGCAATATTATACAATGCGCCTACTCGCTCAGTTATGCTTCTGGATCCTCGGCCTCTACAATACCCCACCACCATTGTTACCTTGGACGCCCCAACCTTTGCTTCCAGGTTGGGGATTCCTTAGTTCAAAGGGTCCGCTATCATCACCTGAATCAACTCACTAAAGGAGTTTGGCAAGGCCGAAGTCATTTCCTAGCAACACCTCAACAGTCAGTGGCTGAAGTCTCCAAAGCAAGACCACAAAAGAATGAGGTTGGAAATTCCCCGTGGGGATTTCAAGGAGACCATTCAAGAAAGCATCATATTTTTATGCAATATCTTTCAATGGCCCCACACCTGGGAATTCTCACCATGGACGTATAACTTTCTATACTGCATCACCAAACACAACAGGACCTTCAACTAGGTAGATATCATAGCCAACCATGTGGATACACAGATGAGGACTGTCGCCTAGACTTCTTAGTTTTATATGACTTCATATGTGCTGTGGGCGTTAGCACAACAAAGACCGGCTTTTCTAGGATTAGGCACAGTTGGTGAGCTTGGAAATGGGCTAGGACAAGTCACACCATGGGATCATTATCCCTAATTATAGTGGGAACTTAGTTTCCAAGATTTCTGCCGGGTAAACGATGCTTTCGTTTACAAAAACATTTTAACACTTACTCAAGATTTTGGGTACCGCCTCTCACAGGTGGAAATGACTCCGGTTAGCTCCTACAGCCAATATTTTATTCAGTTCTAATATTACTCCTACATTAGGGTGATAGGATTCAATGGGAAGCCCTATCTTCTTCCTTGGTATTGCGGGGATAGAATTATTCTCTTAGAGTTTTGCAGGCAAATGATGGATCTACATGCCTTCTTCACATTGAAGAAGGTCATCAATGTCCCATTCTCTTTCTCTTGTGGGAATTACACATGCAGCCTCGCTTCAGCCTGAGAAGCATATAATGAACTAAAGAGCTTAGGGATGGTAGAATTCAACCACACCCAGAAAAATTATTATTCCCGCGGCAAGATTACCATAGTAGTACCTCAGGTGTCTAAGCCTCACAAAGTGGATATTGAAGACTTTTGGGTGGACTGCCAGGATAGTTTTGATCTCCAGGCTCGATAGAACATGAGGATGAGCAAAGGGCTCATAAAAGCACTAGACATCGGTACCTTTCTGAAGGGATTTAAGGATGATGACCCGCTAGAGGATCTAGCATACAAGGGACAAGGGCTAGACAAACAAGATCTTCCTCTAGTTGACTGGGCCATCCCAGAGGATCTAACCATTGAAAGGGTAAGCCACCTGATTTTAGAGGCAAGTCATCAGTACTTCACCTAGGTGTGTCCTAAAAGCACCCAAGAGAAATTAACGGTCAAGAAGACCATCCCCTCTTAGGCCAAAAATAGACTATCTTTGTCTACCGCAGCCGCTGAAACAAGCACAAGCAAAGGGAAAGGGAAAGAGGGTGCCCTGATTCCCAAGGTACCTCCCTAGGTCCCTACACTTCTGATGGCCCACCTACATCAACAAATAGAGTTGAAAAAGTTGACTAGTCAGCAGTTAAGCATGCAGGTATCCTCTAGTCTCCCCATAACCCTAATGGTATCTGCTCGCCCGGTGGGAACCTCCTCGTTGGTAGCTATGATGACCAGATAGACTTTCATTGAGGTAGAGTCTATCAACATTCTGAATACCTGGGCTTCACTCATAAGGAAGAAGAAAATGACAGTGACCCCTGCATGAAGTGTAGGCACCACCCCCGGCATGCCATCGATGCCCCCAATAGAATTAAGTTTGGACGCTCTGGAGTTAGAAGATATCTCAGACTTGTTGCCCCCACATGACAATTTTGATGACACCTTCTCAGTGGAAGAAATTGCAGCTCAGGACAAAGAGGAGGTCCCTATAGAGAAGGAAATTCCCATAGAAAAGGATACATCAGAGAAAGAGCCTCGGGAAGGAATTGAAACAGATCCTGAGTGGGAAAGAATACCGGTCCAGGAGACTGGGGATATACCAAGGTAGCCCACAAATGGGCAACCGATGGTTAGAGAACCCAGACTTGTGGGAACAACTATACCTCCAACCATCACACTTCAAGTGCCTTTGGTAACTCTGGGTGACCAAGTGCCCTGGAGCACTTTCAGTGAGGTAGTAATGGTGGCCGTCTTGTTAAACTTTGGCCAGTGACCTCTCCCACCTCAACAAGATGCCCCGGTGGAGGAGAAACTCCCAGTAGATGAGGCCAATAAGGCCTAGGAATAGTAGCAGCAAACGGACCAAGAGGTCTCAAATAAGGAAAATGAAGAAACAACTGACACCAACAAGGAAGAAGTCCCTGAAAATATAGGTAAGATTGAGACTGGGGAAAAGAACCCAGGTGATACTACAAAAGATGCCAACATGGCAGAGAACATCACAGGTTCTAGAGAACTAGAAAAGGAAGCAGAACAAGCGCAAGAATAAGAGCCTGAGCATAATGTTCTGCCAGATTTTGAAAGGGATCCTAATGAATAGGTATTAGTAACAAAACCACCCCAGCCACACCCATGGCTGGTGGAATCCAAGAAAGGAAAGACCCTGACAACAACCACAAGTGCTCCACTCTCATTGGCTGAAATGATGGCCAAGAACACAGAGGCTAAGAAGCCCAAGAAGGCACGGCTAGTCCATACTCTCTAGACTAACCCAGTAGGTATTACAGTTGTGACCATCAAAATACCTCCTCTTGATGCAGACACAATTGCTGTAAGGCCCAAAGACTACGATGTAATAGAGGTAGAATTAGGGAGGAGAGATAACCAAGGTGAGCTGGATTTACTGAAGGAGGCCACCAAGGAAATAGAGGCAATATACATAAAGCAAGACTAGAAGCTACAAGTGGAAAGAGAAACAAATTCCAATCTCCTCGCTCTTCTGGCAGAACTGACACAACCCTTGTCAGAAGTCCACCTGGGAACTCCTTCCTCCAGTTTGCCGCTTGCACAGGGTGATGTGGATTCTCTGTGCATCATGAAGAAGAAAGTGTAAGTTGTGGATGGATGGGCAGCCAAACAGGTGACTGCAATGAGACATTTTTTGGTGGTGTCCCTCTCAGACCTTTATCAAGTCGATCTTCTTCTCAACTAGGCAAGGGGCTCTGCTATCATTTGGGAGCAAGATCTAGCCAAGTATGAAAAATGGAAGGCTAGGTTAGAAGAGATCCGCAATATCAGCAAAGAAGTCACCACAAAGTCCAAAATTTTGGGAGATCAATCATTTGATTCTCTCTAGGCCTAGTACTCCAGACTTGTCCTCAGGGGTGAGATATGCATGGAACTGGTTAAGGCCCTAAAAGAGAAAGTAATAGCTACCCAATACCCCTTGGGTTTGTTTAAAGCATTCATGGTCAGGGTATTGCAAGTCGATCCCTTCACCACCTGGACATGTACTTCAGAGGACTATGTCTTCAGTAAGTTCGATGAGCAAATGGAGTCCCTATATCCACCTACCAGAGATTCTGACCAGGGCCGCCTGTCCAGATTGTCCAAAATAATGATCCGATCCCACGATGCCATCAGGATGGTTGATGAACTCTGGAGAGGGGCCAAGAATGTTCAGGAGGCACTGGAGGCTATCCAAAGTAGGTGGGATAGCATCAAGGATGTGGATGAAGAAAGTATAAGCCAAGTATTGGAGGCTTGGGAAAAATCATAAGGAATAATAAAATTCTTTGGATTCTGGAGAATCCAACCAATCTCATGAAATTTTTATTCTTTATTCTTTTGGAATGCAAGTTCCCGGATCCCAAAATTTTGGATCCCATATTTTCATATTCTTTAAGTGACTCGTGTCCCAGTTCCCAAAGCTGACTGATCACTTTCAGGGCAGTTAATAAAGGTTGTCAGAAGGTGGATAACCGCAACAAGGCACATTGGCTCGATAAGAGGTTTTCTGACAAATGGTCTTCCCAAGGCATCATTTCAACGTTACACCTGGCACATCGGAGATAGTTAGCCACCCTCCCATTTATGAGGCATGTAGCCTTGATCCCTGGGGGATCAAATTTCTTCTCTCTCCTTTTATCTCTCTTCTCAAGGCTAATTATTCCACTCTACTTTTCTTGTCTTATTCTTCTGAGATGTCAGGCCTTTTCCATCTTGAGGTCTTTTGTAGCGTGGTGTAGGTAGTACCGACCACCAGATAATGTATTATATTGTAAAGTGTAAATAAGTTAGGGTTAGGTTTAGGTCAAGAATGTGTATAAATAATAAGTCCAACCTCATTCCAAGGGTCAGTGAAATTGATGATTTCACAATCCATAGTTAATGGCAATCTGGTTTTCTCATTTCCTAGTTGTAGAGCTCAATGCTCCATAGTCCTTAAGATTTTAGTAGTTAAATTTTCCCTTGGATTTATCATTGTATCATGCACCAGTGCTTGCTGGAAAAGATGTTAATGAGGAAGAAAGAGTTCTCTCGATGTTGTTGCTAACATTCTCTCATTTGGGTTAATGGTATTTTATGTTTTGTGTTCTCTATGTCCTTTGCTCTAATACTTAAAGTATATTAACGACCTCCTTTCCTTTTCTATTGATAAAATATGAACTGATGGTTGTGTATTTCTTTAGTATTTAGTGTAGTGTGTTAGAGCATTGTTGATGTTTTGAATGTTGAACATAACTATAGGTAGATGAAACCCTTTTAACTCTGTAGTATGTTTCGAGGTTTATTTGTGAAATGAATGCGCGCTTGCAGGAAACCCCACTCACTTGAATCCCCCGAGAGGATGAGTAGAAGATAACCAACTATCCCCCTCAAACAAAAATAGTCACATCTCCCAACTGAGCCCCCGCATTGTCGAGACCCAACTCTCACGTGCTTGGAGGCCCAGGGAATCTCACTTCCCCAGACAAACTTTACAAGCGAAGTTCGCCGGTACCCCGGTACTCGATGAAAACTTACCTCTGTTGGTAGACCCGGTCACAAAGTCCCGTCAACATGACCATGTTAGGGTATTTACCTGAGATATGTTAACTTCACCCTGTTAGGAGTGACCTTTTTAGAGGTCTTCAAACACTCTTTTTGGAATGTCACCTAAGTCTAGGTTTTACAAATAGGATGGTTAAATCCATTAGGTCAAGAGATTTCTTAGTTACAAATATTAATAAGAAATAATAAATTTTGATCTGTAAAAATATCAAATCACTATGCTTGAATCAGATCCTTTAGGCTCAATTGAACACTAGCATCACATAATCCATTAATCTCTTTCTCAGACTATAGATTCTTAAATCTGTCTTTTTCTATTATGCTCGGTAAATGTTGTTCTTCAACTTCTTTCATTCTCTATATAATTCGCCAGTAGACTTACACTTAGTGTAATTATCATTCCTTATATAGACATGCTTTTTTCTCTTAATCTCCTTAATTTGATTTTCCTTCCTTTTCGGTTAGTCATTCGATCATCTTCTTCATATTTCTCAATTAGGTAAACCATTTCACTTTTACCTTAGAACTTGTAACTTTTCTTGGAAATTTTATAATTCTTTTTAACCACTTGATCTTCACCTTAGATCTTCTCATTGAATTTTCTCATTCATAGATCTTGTAACAAACTTCATTTAATTTATTTCCTCATCCAACTCATCATCGCTTCACATTAAAATTGATTTCATCATCATTTCATATCAGTATATTGTACTTGGTAAAAATTGCTTTGCAACTTGGTAACTAACTTCATTCACTACTCGGTGTCTAACTCATCTTCGGTGCTCGGTAACTGTAACTGACTCACATAACATTCTACCAACTGAATCAGTCTAGCTTGGTAAAGTATCTCTTTCATTCATAACTTAATTCATTGCAGTTCTTGACTTGGTCAATCAAATATACTACTTTAATAACATCAAATATATAGTAGAAAACAATTATAACATCATCACTTCATCATTGTTTGATCTGTATTTGTCACCCATTTAACTTCTCCTCTTAAGATATGGTAGCACAATAGAAATCAATTAATCAATTGCTTGACATCAATGACAAAACAATAACTGATCTAACCATTTCTAAAATCATGATACTCAGTATCACTCGGTCTTCATCATCTCCATCAAATATTCATCAATTAATCAACATCACAACACACTCGACTTGACACTTGGTGAGGAGTGTATATTATCCAAATTCCACAATATAAAACCATAGAATGGTTGGAAAAATGGAGGAGAATTCACTCCAAAGTTCAAATTAAACTAAACAAACCCAACTGTAAAACTAGGTGGCACACAAAACAAGGCAACCCCAAAATTTCCTGAAAACCAAACTTCTTAGAAAGATACAAAATGAAAACCCACTTTCCCATAGGCATCCAATAACACACTAATCCAATAAAATTTTAGTTTGAGATAAACACAAAAAGATGACCATCATAACAGTACAAAACCCAAAATGCAAACCCTAGTTACTCGTAGCGAGTTGACTAGTTAACATAAAACAACAAGATTGAGGGGGAGTACTCACTCTAAGCCCAAAAAGATTTTATAAATAAGAAAAAACTTAAATAGATGAGAAATGAATTAAATAACAGATGCCCTACCTCAGGAGAAACTTGAAAAGATGAGGAATAAAATAAATTCCAAGATGAATCTTGAAGTAGCTCCACACAAATGGAAGTATTGGCGACATGATTCCAACAAGTCACTACCCACCAGAAACTGATAGCCCAATCAATCACCACGAGTAGAAGACTAAATTTCTCCAAAACAATTTGGAGAAATTTCAAAATTCTTCTCCAAATTCAAATTGAAAATTGAGTTAAAATAACTCTTTTTCCAAATATAAAGCACTTTTGCCCAAAAATCCCTAAAGGGAAAATTAAAACAAATCACTTCAATAATACCCACGAACTATAAATTTCCCAAATTAAATCAAATATATTTCAATTAAATGGAATTTGATTACAGAAAATTAGTTGACAATAAAATATTAAATCCTCAACCACATAAAATCAACATAAAATTAAATCTCCTCCATGACAACTGTGGAAACTCTAAATGCATAGACACGATCACTGGTCTTTACAATATGCATAATGAATCTAGATTTACCAACACATAGTAGATGTATAAAATAACAATTAAGGGTACATCATCCATACAGGAACAATATTGGCTAAATAATGAAAGGTCGATAATACTATCTCCTATGCCACTACCAAGGATATAGACACACTCAAATCCTACAATTCAGGTAGAATGTGTCTGGTACCTATTCATTGAAACACACAAACATCATGTATACCTACTCATAATAAAATATATGAAGCAAAACATATAATAATCAAACAAGGAAGGAGAAAAACACCATCGTGTGGACCCCACAAAGGGGGTAACTATGACTTCATCTCACTTTGTACAAACACATGAAGCATAATACATATCAATTGCATGAGAAAATAGTGAACATTAACTCATTTAAATAACCATTTCCTTTACATTCAACCCATTTAAATATAAGCATTAAATAATCAATCATGAAAACATGGGCATATATCAAAGGAAGTAGATACAAAATTATCTTATAGCATATAGGGCACAGTAATACAAAGAATTCATACATAATCATCAATATAATAAAAAAATTATTTCTCAAAGAAAAATACACTAAATATCATCATCAAACATCATCATGTAGATATGATCCAAATATTACTAACAACATAATCTAACATTAAAATTAGAAATGATACATGTATCTGAAATAAGGTACAATAATCAGTTGCATCACATAGTGCAATGACCAAATCAAATTACATGGATAATCATGGAATAAAAACATCATGGTACAATCTAATAATTCCCAATCTAGATAATATCTCAACAAGATAAGCGATCAGGATTAGGTAACCACTAGAACATACCTCAGTGAAACCATCAAATCACATCATAAGCCAAATATGCCAGATACAATCATAACCACAACAATAATCTCAAATTGAGCACAAGATAAAACTAAACTAGGTGCACCTCACAATGCCAACATAATACCATCATGAGGGAGTAATCACCGAAACACAATAAATCCTCAAAAATCAGAATAGAAGTATCAGAAGGTTTAGCATCACAAAACAATTATACAACCAACATAAGGGCATAAACAATTTTTTGATGCAATAGCATAGATAAGATCACCCTGAAGGTACAACCTTTCACAGGTCTAATATGATCATGAAATACAAACATATAAAACCATAAAATCCACATCCACTAGGATGTCATGCAAAATGCAAATGGGAGAGACACTACATCACCCCCCAAGGAGTAGGCTTACTCTTAGAAGCCTGCAAGTCACACCACAAAGAACACACAAGAGAAAAATCCACATCCAAATCTGATCACAAATAGCCATACGAGTTCTCCATAAGTTTGGCCAACCATTCAAACTCCTTACCAACCAGCCTGACCCCCACTGAAAGGACCAACACACACAAAAAGGAGTATCAACCAATCTCAAGGTCCTACAAAGGAATCACAACACAGTGTAGGAGAGACACATCTAGACATGATGCCCACCAAAAGAGGTAATACATAGGTTACTCTCCCTCATCTTGAGGAATCCAACCACAAAATAATTTCCACCAAGGAACCTAAGATCTCAGGCCAACAACTTAAGAACCAAGGAAAAATATCTTCCCAAATGGCTGAAAATCGATACCATGCTCCTCTAGACAATAATTTAATCCAACTAGAGTCTTAATTACTCACTCAGAAATTTTAAAAGGAGAGGATTCTTTACCAAAATACACTTCTCTGAGGGATACTTCACCCAACCTCAGGGTGCCAAGAGGCACAAATTCAAAAATTTACCTCTTACAACCAAGAGGACTCACACTATAGAGGCTATACAAACATTCTTTCCACAAGAAGGGCTAAACATTGCCACCAATATCAAGCATATGAGAAATACAATATCTTTCTAATGTTGAGAGATCAACTATGGCTGAAAAATGAGATTACTCAACTTGACTAGACCATAGTGTCACCTCTAAAATGATAACAAGGAATCCAAAAAGGAGAGAATTATCCTTAACTCAAATCTATAACCAAATACATGATGATAAGATACATCTACAAAGACTGTGTCCTTCTAGCCTGAAGCTAGGAATAGCACACCACCAAAAATTCTTTGGCAAAATGATCTCCACCATGGATTCTTGGAAGAAAGGATAGCGTAACTGCAATAATAACCACATATGTGCATCAAATAACCATAACACAATAAACAAATTAACCAAACTTAAAGCAAAGCACAATCATTGCATAAATGTTCACAAGCAAAAGAATCAACAACCTTCCAAGAGTTCCAAGACACCCAAAGACAAGAAAGAATAGACAAACATGTTCAAGCCACCTCATGGTAGTTCAGACCCAGTCCATGAACCTCATAGAATGATACCAGACCAATGTCCACCTTCGCTAGTCAAGGAGTCAACTCATCCTCAAAGAAAAACAGTGCAATGTTTATTTTCAAACGCAAATTTGAAAAGTGAGAGAAACAAAATAATACCAAAATGTAAAATGGAAAGTGAATACATGAAAAAGGTCCTGTAATCATGGGGAAACCAATAATGGAATTAAATTTAGTACAAACCCAAGGGAATAAATCTCTGCAACAAATATGCCAGATCAGTCTTAGGAAATATGTGTAGAAGGTTTAAACACTACCTATTTGAACAAATGTGCTGAATGAACATATGCATAGATATTTTAAACACATGCACAATAAAAAGTGACAAATGCACATGAACAAGAAACACATGCACAACTAAAATGCACAAATGAACAGTTTTCCTGTACAAGTCTAAAATGGAAAATACAAGTATGTCAGCTCCAATGCATGACTAAAATGAGTACAACTCCATACTGGGGAGTACCAAAAGGAATAATTAGAGGCCATAAAAATCATGACATAAGAGAAAATCAAATCGACTAAGAATTTAGATCACGTATAAACATGAAATAAATAAATGACAAGAAGGGATATTAAAGATCATATCATGCTTGAGAACTCCATCATTGAATTCCATCCACCATATGTACACTGGTCCCCAATAGTGGTATAGTGTAATGCCACCCTACTATGTGGAACCCTTAGGCCCATTCCACCATTCTCGTGGAGATAGTATTCTGACCACAAATACAAGATAATAACTCACACTAGAAAGGGATACACTCATGTCAAGCAGATGCATAAAATTAGTGGATGTTACAAAGGTCCAATAAAAGAACACAATACGAGTATATTGGCTCAATAATGAAAGATCGGTAATACTATCTCTTGTGCCACTACTGGGGATATAGACACACTCAAATCCTATAATTTAGGAAGAATGTGTCTGGTACATATTCATTGATATACACAAACATAACATGTACCTACTCATAATAAACTAGCCAAAGCACAACATATAATTATCAAATAGCGAAGAGAATGAAACCATCATGTGGAACTCACAAAAGGGGGTAACTATGACTTCAACTCACTTTGTAGAAACACACAAAGCATAATACATATCAATTACATGAGCGAATAGTGAGCATTAATTCATTTAAATAACCATTGCCTTTACATTTAACTCATTTAAATATAAGTATTAAATAATCAATCATGACAACATGAGCATATATCAAAGGAAGTAGATACAAAAATATCCAACAACATATAAGACACAGTAATACTGAGAATTTAGACATAATCCTCAATATAATAATCCATTTTTGTCATAGAAAATACACCATATATCATCATCAAGCATCATCATGTAGATATGATCCAAATATTATTAACAACATAATCTAACATTAAAATTAGCAATGATACATGTATCTAAAATAAGGTATGATAATTAGCTACATCACATAGTGCAACCACTAGATCAAATCACATAGATAATCATGGAATAACAACATCATGGTACAATCTAATAATTCCTAATATATATAATGTCTCAACAAGATAAGAAATCATAATTAGGTAACCACTGGAATATACCTTAGTGAAATGATCAAATGACATCATAAGCTAAATACGCCAGATACCAATCATTACCACAAAAATAAGCTTATATTGACCACAAGAACAAAATGAACTAGGCACATCTCACAATGCCAACATAATACAATCAAAAGGGAGTAATCAATGAAACAAAATGAATCCTAAAATCTTAGAATAAAATTCTGAGAAGGTTTATCATCACAAATTAGTTATACAACCAGCATAAGTGCATAAATAAGTTTTTGATGCAATAACATAGATAAGATCACCCCAAATATACAACCTCTCATGGGTCCAATATGATCATTAAATAAAAACATATAAAACCATCAAAGCCACATCCACTAGGACGTCATGCAAAATGCAAACAGGAAAGTTGACCAAGAACATGAATAATAATAAAAATATTATTATTGATAAAAAATTCTACCAATCTGATCCTTATAATCCATGTGTATTGCAAAATCATCAAGAAAATACTTCAAGAACATCCTATAGCATCATGATAAACACTCAAATCCACCATAACCATTGGATTTTTTAGCTCTTATTCACCAAACTTGAAAAACTCTGTGAACAAGTCTTTGAGCCTATCGGACCTATAAAGTACAAAGCCTCCAAGTTGAAGACACCTAAGTATGTCCTCAACACACTCCTAGGTTTGATCCATGAAATTATAGTTTGAATGTGCACACCAAACCTCTTTCTATCTTCCTATCAACACTATCTGTCACCTAGTCTGGCAGTCACCAATTCTGACCTTTAGTCATGCCTAAATTTTATTGATATCCTTTTAAACTTTGAGTGAACTAAGTATTGACCTTTTTGAAAAATATCCCATGTTGTGAATTCATATCTACAATATATGATTCTCATGGGACCTTTGAACATCCTGTTCCACTAGTTAACTTGCAACAGTTAAGTTAGCAACAAACAAATAGATCTTTTGATCAGTTCCTTAGATTCCTCTAATATGTTGACATCGATGCCAACACATCCAATGATGCCAATATGCCAACAAAAATATTGTCTGAAAGATTAAAGCCATATTGTGTGAGGACAAACAATTTTTTTGAAACTTCTTGTTATCATATTGAAGTTGATCTCTATGATGGTGTCAAATGTATCTACAATCAAGATGCACACAACCGCTCAATAAGACATTATATTAGCATGTTAGTATCAAAATAAAATAAAATTGAAATGAATAACATGATAAATGCATCCTATTGCTTCCTACATAGAATATCCACATGAATTTAGTAAATTGCTCTCAGTTTAAGCACAAATTCATAGTGACTTGACAATCTAATGATGGAAGATTCAAATTACAATGCCTAAAATGCATCTACAATTTCTCAATTATGCTCCATTAGTTCTTAAATGCATGGAATTGAAATAATTAAATTGAAGAACATGAACTAGATTATTCCTAGAATAAATTCAACATTAATTAGATACTTGAATGCACTATTATCCTCTGAAATTAGCTTAGAATGACTTCCATTTATATATTTTACTCCAAGGGAAAAGGATTCAAATTAAAATTTGAATTTGATGGTTGTAATGCATCCATGAGGGATGGTTCAGATTGAATCTCAAGTGATCCATGTGATTGCTTCTCATTGGTCAATGAGTTGACTTTGATGTCAAGCAGGGGAATATAAATGTTTGAATTAATTAATTCACTTTAACTAATATCCCTAGCCATGTATTTTTTATTTTGATTATATTAAATGGCTATGACTAATTAAAGGATTAATACCTCTTGATGAGTGATCTTTGATGCCTGATTTTGGATGAATTATGTAAATAAATTGATCTAACTCAATTACATAATTTTTATTAGCTCTAATTTCAAAGCCTTGGTCAGGACTTAGGGGACTTGATTTCAAATTCAGGCCTCTAGTTATAGAAGACCATTTTTAGGTGATTACATTTTCCCCTCTTTGAATCAATGTGTGATCAGCGTGTTGATTCAAAGAACATATGATGTTGATGCTCGACCGAATAGTTTGATTTGAAAAATGATGAAACTATTCTTGATTAGAAATCAATTCTAAACTTGATTGAACAAAAAATGATTGACGATGCTGGAGATCCCAGAATTTTTGAAGAACCAAATAGATTGCACTTGTTGATAGAACTGATGGGAATACTAGAGAATCAATTTGATGTGATGTGATGAAATTGATGCCCTAGCTGATTTGATGTTTGATGCTAGTTAAGACTAGAATAATCAATTTGATGTGAAGAAATGAAATTGATTACCTGCCTAGTTTTTGAGGATATTAATGCCTAACCAATTTGATGTGATGTGATGAAATTGATTACCATTATAGATATGTTGAAATATTTATCAAATACTTAGTTTGATGTGAAGTGATGAAACTAATATCTGACAAGACCTCATTTAGAAATATTAACCAGACAACCAGTTTGATGTGAAGTGATGAAATTGATTTTTGGAAAATATTTGGCCAAGTAATAAATTTTTTGCGAAGCGTTGAAACTGATCACTATCAAAAATTTGATCAAGATAACTAACTTGATATGGGTCATGATGAAGTCAATTATCTCCTGATGTTCCATCGAAGAGACTAACAATTTGATATGGTGTGAGGAAATTGATATCTCTACTAATGTTTAAAACATGATTACTGATAAGAGCGAGTAGTTTGATGTGAAGTGATGAAATAAATCATTCCAAGGTTGGATAATTTATTGATTTAGGAGTGTCAACTTGATATGATGCCCGATGAAGTTGATGCCCCATTTGTTGAAAGTTTAATTTTCTTGATACTTGATTAATTGCATAATTGAAGCATAGTTGATAATGCTCCAGTTGCTGAACAAATTTGATAACATGATCACTTGATTGATAGGGTTGATGATGCCCCTATTGGAATCAAAATAGACATGAAATCACTCAATTTAGAGGTGTAGAGATGAAATAAATGTCTTGATCAGAATGATAAGATTGGAATGGGGATTTTGATTGAAATATGAATGATAGTGGTGAGAACCATGAAGAAACTACTTCTCATTTGGTCGAAATCGGGCTCTATTTGGCAAAAATTGGGCCAAAAGGTGTAATTAAGGAGAAAATGATTGGTTTAAAAATTGAAATTAATTACCCCAAAATTGTGATTAAATAGGGTAAAACTCTAAATTAATTTTCACTTTTACTATTTATCGTGAGAGATTTTTGAGATCTCAGAGAGAGAAATTGTCGATCCAGGTGGAGACACATCATTTCAAGGTCGTCTATCGATACTAGCGACCTGCCCATTACCCTGTCATGGTATGTTGTTAACAACTTTTCTTTAATTGTGTTATTAATACTCATTAATTTATTTAAATGTGAAATTATATCTATTTAGGTTAAAGTGTCATTTAGGGTTAACAAAGCATCATTTTTGGGATGAATTGTCATCTCTGGTATTTTGTCTGTCCTTTCTTGTTAGCATTTAGTCATTTCTAGTTGTTGCTAAAACATCATTTCCCATCTACCAACCATTGTTTCCTAGTCATAAAAGATTGTTTCCTAGAGAACATCATTTGTGGGATGCCAATTTTCATTTCCACAGTTTGAAGCAGTGTCTCCAGTATGAATCATCGTTTGCGAGAAACAAAACAATGTTTCTTGTGCCAAACGTCACCTACAATTATTAAAATTGCATTTATGGTAAAATGGTGTTCATCATCCTAGAAACATCATTTTCTTGGTAGTGAGTTAAAAATACCTTCTTTAGACTTAGAAAATATCCATTTCTTCTTGCATGAGTTGTTCTGAACTATAAAAAATTGTTACTTTATTGATTATACCTGTGTTGGTGCCTCTATTTTCCCCATGGATTTGAATTACCTCCTGTTTCTTCTATGTAGGTTGATAGAGGGACCCTGAACATGCGAGGCCCATACCCTCATGTGTTCTCTATAATTGGTTCTTTATCCAATGATGATTGTTGAGTGATCTACCACTGTGGACTTGGATACATGTTGGATATGCCTAAGTATAGGGTCAACATGGGATTTTTGACAGTGTTGTTTGAGCAATGGCATTCAGAGAATAATACCTTTCATCGACTAAGTGGTGAGATCACTATCACTGGAGAGGATCTATATCATATTCTATGCATTCCCATGAGGGGTGAGCTTGTGTACTATGACTTGAATAACCAATCCTGTATAGATGTGGTGATCCAAGTTTTTTAGGATCCCCTGATTGTGGAGAGACATATAACCTAAGAGAGGATGGAGAGACAGTATGTGACCCTTCTTGCAATTATGGCCAGGTTGGTTAGCGGGTTCTTAGTCCCAGACTGGAGTACACATGGTTTTTTAGTTGGATGGTGCAGATTGTTGGAGGATTTGTTGCAAAATCTACAGAGGAGTTTCTTGGGGTACCTCTCTCCTTGCCCATTTATATCATGACATGCATCAGGTAGTCTATCATTAGGACAAGTCAATGTCTGTTAGACTAGTTTTGTTGTAGATCTAGGCCTGGGATAACATCTAGTGACATGACAAGTGGTTGTTATATCTCTGAAGGTGGATGAGTCGTATGTGTACATGTATGGTGGAGACATCATGTAGCCTCGATTGGGTGATTTGGCATTCTGGTGTCATTCATTGGATGATATTACAGTAGTAGTATGGCATCCATTTTTGGACTATGAGGAGTGGAGGAGTGATTCTTGAGAGATTCCCTATATGTGTACTGAGAGATACCTTATTGGGCGGACCCCATATGTTATAGATATATATTTGGTCACACGTATCTTGAGACAGTTTGGATAGTACAACCTATACTGCAGAGTGTAGCTGCATATGCACGAACCTAAGAAAAGGAGCCACAGTACGGTCCTAGAATGAGATATGATACAACCATCCATGAGCATTAGGGATTAGTACTTGTGTAGTAGGATTATGCTCCTAATGTCATTGATGTAGGGATGAGTCCAGATTATTCACAGTATTTTTCAAATCTATTTCCTCAGCTTACAACTCCTGATGAGGTAGTTCCTGCTATTATAGATCCTAGGGATGATGATGGAGATGGAGATGGAGGGAGTACACCTTCTATAGGGAGACATGGTAGGGGTGGAGTGGCCAGAGACTAGGGTAGAGGTCATGCTAGGGATCATGGCAAAGATCAGGGTAGAGATCCAGCTAGAGGTGACAGTGAGCCAGGTAGTGGTAGCAATGGAGAGAAAAGATGAGTTAGAGTGAGGATCATAGGTCCTTCACATCCTTCTACTTCACATGTTCCCTCTTATTCATATATTAATCCTTCTTCATAGGATCCTTCTGTTGTTTCTTCTGGACAAATTATTTTACAGTACGGGGATTATCTTCAGCTTAGATACCCTCTTCTTTACAGAGGCCTGCCTCCATGCATATTCTGATTGGCTTGTAGTAAATTTCACCATCAGTGGCACATGTTCCACCTCTTCATAGAGGTATGAAGAGTGAGACCATAGGTGCATAGGTTCTGCCTCCCCAGAGAGGTGTACCACCGATAGGTCATCTACCACAGATGGGTCACTAGTACATTTGAGGCCAAATTTCGACAGAAGTTTCCAACGGGTAACTTTTTGTTATGAATTTGGTGTTTTTTTTTGTAATAGGCCCCGATGATGTCAGTATTCTGATGGGTGTTTAATTCACCATCAGAACTCTGACAGATTCGAGGTATACATTAAAAAAAAAAAGTGAAACAACCTCATCATTTTCATTTCAATTGGAGAGCGGGAGAAAAGGAGCGACAACTAAGCACGGGAGAAGGTATGTGATTTCTTCATCTTTTGAGCCTCTGGAATCATATTTGAATGCATTTCATTTTATTGTAGAGGGATTTTCTCTCTAAAATGACCGCATTCTACTAGTGTCATGCCCTAGCCAGTGCTTTATCTCTATTATTTAATGTTATTGGTGCTTGTGCTCAAGGATATCGATTCACTGTATTCAAATGTTTGGATTCATGTTTGCTGATATTACTGGCATATGTGTTTAATGACACCATTGTATATTACTGTCACTGAAATGACTTCCTTCTACTGGTGTCGTGCCCTAGCCCGTGCTTTAACTCCATTATTTGATGTTATTGCTGCTTGTGCTCAAGGATATCCATTTTTTTGAAATGTTGACTGCGGTTATCAAATGGACAGCCCATGAGCTTCTAGCTAGGTGCCATTCATATTGATAGATTAGGGCATCAAATTTATTGTATCATTGATAGTTGAGACTTTGTTAAAAGGAAATAGGACAAAGAATGATTTTTATTTAGTTTCTCTATTTTGATCCCTAAGTGGCTTACAACCCTAGAGAAGTATATGCAGATTTATGGATCCAGTTGCAGGGTACATAGCAGCCGATAATTCACAAGAAATCCATGCATCCAATTTGAATAACAATTAATATAAAGAACTAGGGTCCTCTAATGGCTCAATCATCCGGACCTTGACTGTCCCCTCAACTAGTGACCCTTCAAAACTGGTTTATCATGCAATCAGTGAGTGATCCTTCATTCTCCTGGTCTACCCTACATCCAAACATATTGGAAATATACAATACAATGATAACAAGTCTTTCACAATCCCCCTTCCCTCAAGGAACACTATCAATATGTGACCCTTCTTCTTATCAGCCATATCCAATGTTTCATTGAAGTCATGACCAAGACTGAAGGTCACCTTACCCATACCATTCATGGATTCTAAAATGTTGTTCCAAACTCCTGAAAAATTTTCTATTTCTTCTTGTTTCTTCTTTAAATACTTCTTCTACCACAATGTCCTCCTTCCCCATCTTCTTGATCTTCTTGGCTAAAGCGGATGAATCCACACATAATAACCCAAAATGAAGGGTTTTGTATCCTTTAATGAATCTCAGTCATTGGTATTACATGGACAGTGAAACCAGTAGTCTCCAAAGCATTCAATAAGTGAATATGAATGTTTGAAAACTTTCCTCTCAACTTCCCCAACCACTCCTAATTGGTTAAAGGGATATTTATAGAATCTCCACTATTCCTATCCTTAC
>MU227649.1:956218-981623 GCA_018584345.1 Thuja plicata | reverse complement strand
TGTAATCTTTCCCAGTATGTCGGTAGCTTGTTGCATCCTTATGCTATAAAAGGATTCCAAGACTACTGGGAAAAGCATGGTCATTTTTAGGTCTAAAAATACTACCAAGTCATTTGTAAATTTTGGTTTGGAGAACCAATATATCTGGTCTTTTGAGAATTTTCTCTGTGAAATGTATTGATTTATGACAATTTTGAATAAATTCCAGTTCACATTTTCTGAAGCATTTAATGGATTCTTTGTCTTCATTGTAGCATTCTGAGTTTTGTTTAAATTGAATAGTCTAGGAATATTTTCAATTTATATGTCTGTCAGGCAGATTATGAAGTACTCTAGGGTTCTTTCAAGGAGAGAATATACTTTAGGGATATTTCAGCAAAGTTCAGGATAGTGAATGAATTTGGTTAAGTGTGCTAAGGTAGATATATAAGGTATATCTATGTTTGTGTCAGATTTTGTAATTGCTTTCAGTTGTTGTCCTTAATCATGATGTTTTAAAAACAGTTATATATGACTCCATGCCCTAGGATTGAACACTGGTCTATTTTTGTTTAGTGAGATGGCTATCATCTTTAAAATCAAAATCTTTACTTTCAGTTTCGGTCTATTTCAGTAAAAGTTACAGTGAACATTTCCTGTAATTCCACCGAAAGCAAGGTTGAATAATTTACTGATTTCATTATTCAAAGCTGTTTAGGGGTATTCCCGCCCGAGTTTGTGGAACTCAAAGTGCAGAAGGTTTCAAAACCTTGTTTCTGTTATTCTACTCTATGCTGAGTCAGTGTCAGGGATAAATAGAGTGAACCCTCAGAGGGTATTTTCATATCAGCAAGAAAAGGGAACAACACTTAGCATGATTTATTAGAATGTCATGCAACTCCTAGAATGAAATGCAACTCCTAGAATGAAATGAAACTTCCTTATTTTTTATTACTTTGTGCTTATTTTCATCATTGAGAATTATCATACCTTCCTTTGATACAACCAACACTAATACACCAGTGACCATGTTAGTATGAATATCCTCTTTCTTGGATGCACAAGGAGGTACAATTATCACTGATACTCAGATGATCATTATAATATTAATACTACTTGTGTTAGATTTTTGTGACTTAGTAAAACCATCACTAACATTTATTTGATCACGATGATATGAATACTATTACTGTTACTTTTGATATTGCACTTTGATACAAGCATCAAGATATGGTAAATCCTGACGTCATGAGCATCAATTGTGTAAACAAACAAGGAATGATACATCCCATAGAAAACAAACAAATAAAATATCATATTCCTTCCTTGATCATCTATTATAGAGACTCATGGAAGTTCTCAAGAGCTATGATAATAATCAATTGAATTGATAAAGATAGACCTTACAAACTTCCCCCCTTCTACATCAATATTCGATGAGGTCTCAGAGTTAGAGCCTTTTATGCAGCTATAGTTTTGTCATCATAGACCACATCATATACCGATGCAAATCACAAGTAGAAATCCAAGAGAAATATCATGCCTTTTGTCCTTGTGTTTCTAGCATTGAGTATCATTGAAGCACTCAGGAAATATGATAATTGAAAAATCAACAATGAATAAGAAGTCATTCAAAGAAAAATATCCTAACTTCTTCCTTGCTTCTCTAGTACTAGGACATCATGGAGTTACTCAAAATTAAGAAATATTGAAAGCATACACCATGACTTGTCATTTCTGTACTTGTATTTTGATTGAGATACTAGATGAATTGATCACTTGATGAAAAGATGAGTGTTAAGAGACGCTTTTGATTGCTGATCAAAATATGGTTGGATCTGTGGTATTAAAAAATACTTTTGTTTGATTGGTGGTATTAAGAAATACCTTTATTTGATTGGTGGTATTAATAAATACCTTTGAGAATGATGAATTGATTCGAGTTGAAGTGAAATATCCTTTTGATAAAGATAAGAGTTAATTTCAAGCCATGGTGACTTAGGAATGGACATAGCGAAAAAAAAGATTTTCTTTGCGAGCCAAGAGGACATTGAGCACATGCGAAAGAGTTATTTGAGTATTGATAGACACAACAACTAGCTAACAAATGGTTCCTATTTACCAGGTTTCATCACTTGTGAGATTGCTATTTTTTCTACCAAGGTGCCTATTTACCAGGTTTTCACCAAGGCACGATTTTTTATATTTTTTGATTTATTTTTTGTATTTTTGTATTTTGATATATTTGATTTTTTTGATGTATCCCAAGTGCATGTTTGCCAAGTTTTCATCAGGAAAATCCTTTTTTTAGTTTCTTTTTTCTTCTTTTTAGGATTTTTTAGGACTTTATCCACTATTTTTGGATTTCTTTAGGACCTTTTCCACTATAATTGGATGTTTTCAAGACCATCTCCACTATACAAATACTACTTGCAATGAGATAGACATAGAACCGCTTCAAATGATTGGTATTGATTGGGTCAAGAAGTGAATATCCTTCTGTGGTTGCCAACTGATAAGCCCCATATCCAAATATTGTTGTTACAATGAAAGACCCTAGCCAATTTGGGTCAAACTTTCCTTTCTTTTCTCTATGCTGTTGATTTTTAGGATTTTTAGGTAGCACTAGATCGCCTACCTATAACTCACAAGGTTTGAATTTATTATTGCAGATTTTTCCATTCTCTTCTGATATCCCTGCAGGTGTTCAAAAGCATCAAGACACCTTTCTTCTAGTAGTGCTAGGTGTTGTAACCTTGAGATGAAATAGTCTTCATCTGTGATCAACCCTTGTAATGACACTCATAGAGATGGTATTTCTACCTCAATTGGCAGAAATACCTCATCACCATAAACTAGAGAATAGGGCATGGCTCCAGTTGGTTTTCTAATACTCACGCAATAGGCCTACAAAGTTAGATTGATTTAAACATGACTATCTTTTCCAGAATCATTGACAGTGTGTATTAGAATTTTTAGGATGTTTTTATTGCTTGCCTCTGCTTGTCTATTTCCTTGAGGGTAATAGATAGAGGAAATTTTTTGAGTAATATGAAATGTGTCACAAAGTTCTATTACATACTTATTCTTGAATTTTTTTCCATTGTTTGTCGCAATTGATGAGGGAAGATGGTATCAAAAAATAATATAGTTAAGGAAACAATGAGATTTGTTTTCCTGTTGCAGTGATTAGTGGTATAGCCTCAACACATTTCATAAAATATTTAGTTGCTGTGATAATGAAATTATGTCCTAGAAGAAGATGTGTAAATTTGACCTATCAAATCAAAGGCCCACTACTAAAAAGGCCAATGTGTGATAAAGGGTAACAATTCTCTTGCTGGTGCTTGTATCAGATTTCCATGAATTTGGCATCTCTTGCATGATTTTGTGAACTTGACATCATCCTTTTCTATTGTAGGAAAATAGTATCCAATCCATAAGAGTTTCTTATCCAGAGTAAGACCATTTGAATGTGATCCACAAATACCATCGTGGATGTTGTGTAAAGCATTATTTGATTCTTCAAGTTCCAAACATCTTAGTAAAGTACTATCAAAACCTGATTGATACAAATTGTCAGCTATTATCACATGTTTGGAAGCTTGGTGAATAAGGTACCACTTTTGGTTTTTGGATATACCCTCAGGTAAAGCATTGGTCTTAAGGTAATTAAGGATTGGTCCATAATGGGAATACTCACAAATCACAAATTGGTAGACTAGTTTAGAGTTAGAAAAGTTATAGGAAGGATAAGGTAACTCTTCCACCAAGAATTCATAATGTGCTTGATTATCTGAAAGCTATAATAGAGATGTTAAGTTAGCCATTGCATCTGCTACTTGATTGTTTGCACGAGGAATCTTCTCGAATGTTATGCCAATAAAATACTTTTTTAAATAATCCACAATATTTTTGTATGGCACCAATTTGTCATCTTTAGTCTGATACTCATTGTTAATTTGGTTTATAATCATGTGGGAATCACCATAGATATGTAATTATGTGATTTTCCACTCTAATGCCATTTTTAATCCATTTACTAATGCTTCATACTCCACAATATTGTTGGTACATGGGAATAAAATTTTATATGCCTTAGGTATTGTGTGGCCTTGAGATGAAATGAACACTATACCTACTCCATATCCTTGTTACGTAAATAACCCATCAAAATGCATATGCCATGTGTGTTATGTGACCATTAGGATTTATTCATCGGGAAATTCAATTGTTAAGGGATTGTTTTCTAGTAGTGGTGCCTCAGCTAGTTGGTCTGCAATAATTTGTCATTTAATGGATTTCCTTTCTACATATTCTATGTCAAATTCACTGAGTATGGTTACCCATTCAGCCAATCTCCCTGTTAAGGTTTCTTTTTTAAGGAGATATTTTAGAGGATCAATTTAGGCCACTAATTTGATTGAATACACCATCATATAGTTTTTGAAATTTCATGATGCAAACACGACTGCTAGAAAATATTTTTCAATAGGTGTATAGTTAAGTTCATATTGCACCAGTGTTTTGATGATATAATAGATTTCTCATTCCTTTCCATTTTCATCTTTCTATGCCAAGAGTGCCCCCAATGAAGTGTTAGTTGCTGAAACATATATTAGTAATGGATTTAATGCTATTGGAGCCATCATGATTGGTGGAATGTCTAGGTATTGTTTTAGTTGATTGAATGATGTCTCACATGCTTCATCCCATTTATGTGTGATACCTTTGTGCATGATCTTGGTAATGGTTGTGATTTATCATCCAATTGAGAAATGAACCTTCAGATTGACTATATTTTAGCTTACAATGATAAAACTTGGCTAATATTTTTGGGTGGTGGCATTTCCACAATTGCTTTTACCTTTTCTGGATAGACCTCAATTCTGTTAGCCAAGATGATGTATCCTAGAAGCTTTCCTGAAGTAACCCCAAATGCACACTTCTTTGGGTTTAACCTAAGCTTAAATTGTTCCATCCTATTCAAGATTTTAGCTAAATCCTCTAGGTGATATTTTTCATGGCAAGATTTCCCTAAAGTGTCATCAAGATAATCTTCCATGTTCTTGTGCATCATGTCATGGAAAATTTCTCTCATTGCTTGTTGATATGTTTCTCTTGTGTTCTTGAGTCTGAAGGTCATTAAATTCCAGCAAAAGTTACCCCAAGGACAAGTAAAAGCTTTTTTTTCTTGATCTTCTAGAGAAATTTTAATCTGATTGTAACCTAAGAATCCATCCATTAGTGATAACATCTCATATCCCACAGTGAGATCCACAATGGAATCTATACTTGGTAATGACAAATCATCTTTGGGACATGCTTTGTTTACATCTCAAAAGTCAGTGCAAAAAATGGATAGACTTGTCTAGTTTAGATATCGGAACAATGTTAGATATCCACTCAACATATGCAATAGCTCTAATAAACCCTACTTTTAATATCTTTTCAAGTTTAATTTTTACCAGGAGTGCAATATGAGGGTGCATTTTCCCTATCTTTTTCTTATCATAATTTAATCCTGGACACATTGACAAGTGATGCATGATTAGACTAGAATCTTGTCCTGGCATATCATAATAAGACCATGCAAAATTTATCTTCTTTTCCCTAAAAAACTGTGTGAATTCTTGTTTCTCTTTGGCAAATAAGGATTGAAAAATGTGTATGATTAGAAACTTCTCTTCTGTACCAAGATTGATTGGTTGAGTAGGTTCAATGAGCACTGGAGACCATTCTTGAGAGAGCTTTAGGAGAATATCAAGTTTGCCATCCTCTAGCACCTCAATGAGGTTTTCACTATTGGATACGTCCTTTATTTTTCCTTTTTCATAATCTGAGACTGCCACAAAATGGTTTTCACCCTCAGATCTTTGATTTATTTTCTTTTTACTTTTGCGACTAGAAAACTTGATATCCCCCCTCACATTAGATTTACTAGTGGAAGGCTTTACAAGTTCTACCACATTTAGATAACAAGCTATGGAATGATTATTGGGAAACATGGGTATATCCATAGGTTTAGATAAGTTCCAGTCAATAAGTTCAGGGTGGATTAGGTGTAATGTATCATTATGGCTGGTTTCAACTATGTGAAGAGTCATTATTGAATTATGTTCATAAATTTTGAATGTATCAACAAGGTCTATAATAGCACTATCCCGAAGATCGCTTAGATAATAAAGAATCTTAGTATTCTTACTCAAGTCATCATCAATATTGTGTGATCTGAATTCAAAGGGCCATACACCTAAGATTTGTCCCTCTTATCTTTCCCTTATCACATTGTTTGGATTTTTTCTTTCTAATATTATTTGAAGCTCTTCTGGTCCTATCAAGAATCCTGTGTTTTCATCAATTATATTGAGTACTACCACACATGCTAATTCTGTAATAATGATTGGGAGGTGGGTAGTGTTAGAAATTTCTCCTCTTTCATGTTGAGGGGCATATTGAAAAATCACATCTATTTCAATATCCACAGTGGCATCAGAGAATGAGTCCCATTCATATTAATTATAATCCATGTGGCAAGTCTAGTACATGAGTGATTGTTACTAGTTTCCCCCAGTTAGGATGACTATTTTCTTGTTCATGGGCTTCTTTATCAGAAACATTTCCCTAAGAATAATTTTGGTTATCCTTAAATGTTTGAACATTTATTTATTGTGTGGATGTTTCTTCATTAGTCTTAGTTTCTTGATTCCCAAAAGATGGAGGAATGTAGAGCTCTCCTTGATAATTGAGATTTTTTTCATGTATATGTAACAAACATTCATATGAGAGAGGTAAAATTTCAATTTCCTCTTTAGATTCTTCATGTTCCTCATAAAAAACTGGTCCATCTTGAATGAGTGGGATTTGTGTTTCCTCCTTGTACCCTATGCCTATTTTATCTTTGGGATCTCTGAATTGTGTAAAAATCATCTCGAAAAGACCTTCATTATTTTTTCCTAGGGGTCCTTGTCCTTGATATCCCATTTGTTGCATGATACGGAGAACATATCCATATTGTTGAGTTACGATTTAAACACGTTTAATGGTTTGGTGAGATTCATACTTTTATTTGTATAGCCATTTCAATACCTCATTGTCCTCATTTTCCTTTGCTACTAATTTTCCTCTCACAAAATTTCTGTTATAGATAGTTTATGGTTTAGGCTTTGCTGCCATTGTAGATGATGAGGGTCTTCCTTTTAATCTCAGTGAGAGAGGTAATGTTGTTATTGAAAGTAGTTGATCTACTTTATGCTCACCAATCCCATTATCTTGAACCTTTTGTTTCTTTTGAAAGTCTCTTAGCATAGCAATTGTTGAAATTTTTGGTGGTTGTTATTTTGTAGCTTCCCTATTATGTGGAACCATTCTTTTGTTTGATTGATGAACATTATTATAGGATTGGAAATAGCTTGTGTTTGCTGGAATTGTGATCTCTTCTCAATTATAAGGAAACATGAAGCATTGATGGAAAGTTTAAGGGACGACCTGCATCTTGTGTATCCAAGGTCTCCCAAAGATAATATTATATGATAGATTAAGATCTAACACGTGGAACACCACATTTCTTTCCATAGGCTCCACTTTGAGAGGCAACATTACCAACCCTTTAGATGATCTTTCTTCATAATCATATTCCTTAATAGTTATCCTCTTTTTAGGGTCAATATATTCATTTGAGAATCCCAATGCTTTGTTCAAACCTAGAGTATGTATGTTTAAGCCCTCTCCTCTATCTATCAATAGTCATTTTACTTGATGTTTATGGATCAACACTTCTATTTGTAAAGGCATGTTATGTAGATGGCTTAGAGAATTGTCATCTTCCTCCGAGAAGGATAAATAGTATGGTGTGGTTAAGTGTCCAACCATGGATTGAAATTTATCCACATCTAGATTGTTGAGGACATTCATTTCAACTAAATATTTTTCCAAAATTTCTTTGTGTGATGGAGAGATTTTGAGCAGTTCAAGAATAGAGATTTGTGTAGGAGTTCTCTGCAATTGATCAACCAAACTGTAATTAGATGAGGAAGATGATGAATCTTATTTGGTTGATTTTGGTTTTGATTATGTAGGTAGTGTTGAAGAATCCCATTTTAGTGTTACTTTAACCTATCCTCTTGTTTCTACATTAGTGGATTCATCCTTTTGTTTTTCCTTGACTATTATAACATTGATTTGTTGATCCCAAGATTCCAACATGTTGATAGTCTTTTCATGAGAATATGTATAATTCACCTGATTTCCCTTGGTGTTTGATGATTCTCCTTTCTCATAATTAGGAAAAGGTTCTTTGAAGGCCATATGATCCTCATTTTTCTTATGTCCATCCATTGTGATGAACTCATTTTCAATTAATTCTTGTAACAAATGTTTGAGCTTCATGCAGTCATTCATTATGTGGCCTTTGTTTCAATGATACTCACAATAATGAGCATCATTCCACCATTTCATTTTAACTATTAATTTGTATGGTCTTGCTTCAGGTAGAGTAATAAACTTGTGATTTATAATCTTGTGTAACATTGATTTGAGAGATTCTCTAAGAGGTGTAAATATCCATTTAGGACTATTGGTAAAAGGTGACTTTTTCTGCCTAGTTTCTTGAATGATTCACACATTAGATGTCATATTGGGATCCTTCAGAGGATTAGTAGTATAAAGATTAAATGATTGTTGTTTTGGATTTATATTTTGAGCATCTACTACCCCATCATTGACAACATTCCAATTTTTTTCCAATACTTCAATTTGTCCTGGTTGCCATTGGTATTCATATTTTAAGATTCCTTGGATTATTTATATAGTTTGAGATCTCCTTTTATTACCAATGTGTCTTTGATTTTGACTCCTATCTCAATAAATTTATCAAATGTTGGAATAAATTGCAGTTGAAGGTAGTGATTCATTTTTGTTACCATATTATTTACAAAAATGTCCATCTTTTCTATTTCTAGAATCAAACGAGGATATCTTGCAAATATCTTCCTCCATCTCTGCAAGAATGATATAAAAGGTTCTCCAATATGTTACTTAGTGTTATATATATCTATCATTATGATAGGATGCTAAATATTATATGAATAATGCTACATGAATTGATCTACCAGTTCTTCAAATTTTTTAATTCCATGAGGTAATTTGGAAAACCACTCTACTGCTTGTCCACTTAGGCTACGAGGAAACAACCTCACAAGGTATGTCTATGCATGAGTAAATTCCATACTAAGAGTATAAAATTCCTGAATATGATCTTGAGGATCTCTAACTCCTGTATATTTGTCATACTTTGGTATATCTACATTGGGTGGAAATGGTGGCATATGAAGACTGCAATCAAAATGCATGGGACAAAGTGTGTTTAGTGAATATCTCTTTGGAATTATGTCCTTTTCCTTCTTCATGTCTAGTATTTGAGTTTACAATGCTTCAAATTGTTTGATAAGAATAGCCATAGGATTTTCCTCTTCATGTGTTTTAAGTTATTCCACATCAAAATCTTGAGGCAATTTGATCCTTGTGGATGCTAGATGCATGAAATACTTCTCTTTGTCAGCCATTAGGATTTTATCCATGATCTTTTGAAAAATTGTATCCTTTTGGAATTTCTGGATATACTCTTTAGTTATTTATTCTTCATTTTTAGTATTGGTGATGAGGCCAATATAAGGCCTATTTAGCTTATAGTTTCATGTGCTGTTACGACTAGATTTTGAGAACTTCATAAGCTTTCATAATACTTTTTTAGACTGTTTACACTTATATCTCAGAACTGCTATATACATATGTATGTGAATGTGTGTGGAACATTTTAAGTTTATAAATATGCTATCTATATGTTGCATGGTTATGTGAAACTAAATCTGGTATGTTTTTGTCCTAATTTAAGTTGGGTGGTTTTTCTTGTAGCCATGTGATGAGAGAAAGCTAGTGAAGAAACTTATTTTGGATTTTGTCTTGGACACGTATGCATGCTAATCTTTTGGAGGAAACCATGGATCCATGGGTAAAGAAGAAGTCAACATGAAAGAATGAAGTGATGTCTTCAGGACACCAGTTGTTGTGGGGCTCATGATGACTCCACTACTCTTGGGCAATAGTGGTTTTCTGTTGCAGACAAGGTCAATCTTGAATAACAGCCACAATGGAGTAAATCTAGTAGTGGCACATTCCTAGACTCGTATGTAATTTAATGTAGTTTTTTCCCACATTCAATAATTTTGATCATGTATCTTAATTATTTCCATATCCCTAATGCTGGGGGATCCTAGTTGCTAGGAGTTCTATTTTAGAATTTGTTGTTAAATAAGATAAAAGTTCTGATTTATTAGTTAGTTAGTATTACATGAATCCTTTATGTAATCCAGTGAGAAGCAAATACAATCTTATTTTTTGCACTATTGTACTCCTGTTTCATGAACGAATAAATGAAGTCTTCAATTCTTAGTTTCTGAGTTTTTGTTCATTCACTCTTCTATGGGGGCCTACGTGGGAGGTGAACTCATTTTGTTGTTTAGTAGGAAATAGTTGTAAGTCATTTGCAGCATTTAGGACTCTGTTGCTCTTGCAGCCACTGGTAATAGTACTGTTGGTTGTTTTTGCAACATAGGCAAGTAGTTAACTTACTGTTACATCACATTATTAAATCTTTAGATTAAGCTATTAATTCCATTTCCTTGTTCAGAGTTACTTTAAACATTTTCCATTCCTTTAATGGTGATGACTTCTAAGGTGGATTAGAGAATATACTTTGCTGATACCATTTCAAGTTTATGTCCCTGGTCAATAATTTAATGAGTTCAATATGATGTTCTTAGTATGATAGTCGGCATTGTTTGTTGCAAAGTCACTATTAGGAGGATGTCCAATCCTTCATTGCAGAGGGAATTATATTGACCAGTCATTTTTGGCACCATTTCCGGGGATGGTGTCAATTTAGTCCAGACCAAGAGTCATTGTCTTAGATTTAGTTCAACATTTTTTTTATGCATAAAAGAAGAGATCATCTTGGGTGTTTCCTTCCTCAATATACCCAGGCCCAACCATTTAATATCCTTAACCCTGAGCTTGAGGAGCCCCTAGTTGTGAACATCGAAGAAGAAGAACCATTTGTAAACCTATTTGCTAATGAGAATGAACCATCATCCTCTGAAGAGTCATTGTATTTGAACGAACTCTTTGCTAAACCTGAGTATAAATAGCTAGGTCCACCTCCAAGGATGGCTCAACCTAATTTTCCTTTCCCTATCCCTCCTCAGTAGGGAAACCAAAATTTGAAGAGCATACATGCTTCTGCATTCCCAAAATTTTATGGCCTCGTTATTGAAGACCCAAAGACCTTCCTATTTGAGTTTGACATCCTCTGTAGGAGTTATGACTATACAACCAACACCCATAAACTAAATTTTTTTCCCTCAACTCTTAAAGAGGTTTCTCTACGATGGTTCATGGGGCTGGGAGCTAATGCCATAGCAGATTGAGATGCCATGAGAAATATGTTCATTTCAAACTGTAAGGAATACTATAGGGGTAGAGATTTAAAGGGAGATGACATTTTTAAAATGTCACAGAAAGAGGACGAGACTTTGGAGGATTATATCTCTTGGTTCATGTTTAACCTACAACATAACACACAACACTAGCTGAATGAGGAATCCCAAAAAAATCTTTTCTTGAAAGGTGTACATAAAGGAAGTATGGAGGCCTTGGACCTTATGGCTAGAGGCAACATCACCCAGAAGAACTGGGCAGATATGAAGAACATCTGCATGAATTATTCAAGAGCCACTATTAAAAAGGGTAGAGGAACCCGAGACTTACCTCATAAGTCTACTAGTTCTAGGTATCTAAGATTGAACTTTTAAATCTTCTATTGAACTTCAAGAAAGACATCATTAATGATGTTGCTACTTAGCTAGACACCATGCAGGCCACATGGAAGAAGGAAGATGTTGATGTTGTGTTAGCTAAATACTGCCCACATTATAGAGAAAAGAAGAGAAGCTACAAGTGCAAGACTGTTGCAAATGTGGAGTCTCAGCCAATGCCTACAAAATTCAAAGCTATAGATGAAAAAGGAGAGGTGCTCTATGTCGCTCAATGTAGGTCATGGGAACAAAGACCAGGTATGCCACTAGATCCTCTGCGAAATTCTAGCAATAATAATCCATGGAAAAGTTTTCAGAATATGGGTCCCCACAGCTTTGGTGGGTATAATAATTTGAAACAAACCAAGCAGGGTTGGAAAAAACCCCAGCAGGGTTGACAACAACCTCAGCAGGGTTGGCAGCAACCTCAGCAAGGTTGGTAGCAACCTCAGTAGGGTTGGTAGCAGCCCAATCAGTGGTCTAACCAACCCAATCAGCAAGATTTAATGCTACCACCTCAGTAGTAGGCTATAATGCCTCCTCCTATAGCCAATAACAATTCACCTAAGAAAACCCAGTTGCTAGCTAAGCCTAATACTAATCCCAATAATAAGCCACCAGCTCAATAGCAAAGTTATGCCATTTCCTTAAACAATATCCATCTCAGGTCAGGAACTACTCTTGCCTCTCCTCCAATACCTATCATCACAGAGGTTGAAGAGCCACCTTCTAAATCAGCTGATGTGCCATCTCCATAGACCTCTCCTATAGTTCCTTAAGAGCCCCCATTTCCTCAAAGGTTAGCCAACCAAGCTGAACCCATAGTCAACCCTGCAGTAGCAGATTTACTCAATCAGTTGAAGCAGATGACAATAAAATTACCATTACTCGATGCAATCAAAGAAGTTCCTGTCTACACCAAGGATATTAGGGAAGCTTGTATAAAAACTAGGGAGGAAGAAGAAGGATCATAAGAATATTCATGTAGTAGGGTAGTTGTCTAATCTTATACTGGAAAAGTTAACTGTCCCCAAATACTCTGATCTAGGGAGCCCTATCATTACAATCACAATTCATGGTATGCAAGTTCAAAATGCTTTGGTTGATCTAGGCGGCTCTATAAATGTCATTACCAAGGAGGTATTATCTCAATTGAATATTTTTGGTCTTAGAGATACCCAAACCATCCTTCAGCTTGCTGATATCTCTACTGTCAAACCTGATGGAATGATATAAGATGTCATTGTTACCTTACACTCTTGGGAGTATCTAGTGGATTGTGTTGTTCTCTCACCTAAAGCTGATATGGGAGGGTATCCTTTGATCCTTGGGATACCATGGTTGGCCACTAATGATGCTTTCATAGCATGTAGGTCTAGGAAAATGACCATATCTAATGGTGTCCATACCAAGAACCTGACCCTATATTCCCCTTCTCAACCCATGTTGCAAGACGATGAGGCAGTATGGCCAAAATTAGAGGATGCAAAAACTAAAGTCAATTCAATCCATAAACTCATGGTGATAGGAAGGGTCCATGATAGGAAGGGAGCCATTTTTAGCCTCTAGGGAAGAAGATGAGATAATTTCATCCATTATCGCTAATGAATATGGCATAGATTCTCAGTTGTGTCTGCAATCAGACTATCTTTTGGAGACCATTTTGCGTACTCCACATACCTCTCCATACTCACTATCCTCCCACTTTCTTCATTCCTAATTACCCTATGAGATGGATTCACCACCAATTTCTCAGTTGACCATGTTGGATAAAGTAGTTAAAATGGAAGTTAGTCTAGGCAAGGAATTGAATGTCAGCAAAACCTTGTCATTACCACACCAGAAAGATATCCTTAAGCTGCTACAGGAAAACCAAAAGGCATTTTCTTGGGATTATATGGACATGAAGGGGTTAGATCCTAAGCTATGTAATCATCAGATCTATATCAGTCCATAGTATAAACTAGTAAGGAAACCTTAGAGGAGGGTACATCCTTTCCTAAGGGATATAGTCAAAACTGAGCTTCAAAAATTTTTAAATGCTGGTTTCATCTACCCCATTTCTGATAGCCAATGGGTGTTTCCCTTAGTCATAGTACCCAAAAAAGGAGGTAAATGGAAAGTTTGTGTGGATTATCAAGAGCTCAACACAACCACTAAAAATTACCATTTTCCACTCCCATTTATCGACCAAGTTCTTGATAATCTAGTAGGTAAGAAATATTTTTCTTTCTTGGACGGGTTCAGTAGTTAGAACCAAATACAAATAGCTGCAGAGGACCGGGATAAAACTAACTTTACCTATCCATGGGGGAATTTTGCCTACTTTGTCCTACCATTTGGCTTGTGCAATGCCCCAGCCACCTTCCAACGAGCTGTCATCAGTATCTTTTCAAACATATCCGTTGACTGTATGGAAATTTACATGGATGAATTCACCGAACACTTTTGAAGAAGCTAAAGCCAATCTGGAAAAGGTATTTTGGAGATGTCATGACTACAATCTTTCTCTCAATATTGAGAAATGCTTCATGATGATGGAGGAAGGTGTTGTTTTAGGACATTACATCTCCTCACATGGCATCCAGGTAGATCCAGTGAAGATTGTAGTAATCAGCACTCTGTCAACTCTAGAAAAGAAAAAAGATGTCAGGAGTTTTCTCGGGCATGTTGGATACTATAGGCGGTTTATTAAAGACTTCAGTCAAATTGCAACACCCCTTTTTAACTTGTTGAAAAAGGATTCTGAGTTATCTTGGGATTCTTCATGTGAACAATCTTTCCTGGAGCTTAAGGGTGTTCTCACCACAACTCTAGTACTGAGAGGTCCCAATTGGGGGTTACCATTCCATATCCACATAGATGCCTCCAAATATGCCATTAGAGTAGTGCTCGGCCAGAAATTAGATGCTATTGAACATGCCATTTACTTCATCAGTAAGAACCTGTAGGGAGCTGAATTCAATTACACTGTGACAAAGAAAGATTTGCTGGAGGTCATCTATGCCCTAAATAAGTTTAGGCACTATATTACCAGATATGAGATATTCATCCATACAGACCATTCAAATATCAAGTACTTGATGAATAAACCATCCATCTCTAGAAGGTTGGATTGATGGTTGCTACTCATGCAAGAATTCAATATTACTATAGTGGACAAACCTGGGAAAGCCAATGTAGTGGTTGACTTTCTTTCCCACTTACATGTTCCTAATGATCATGTAGCCATCAATGATAGTTTTCTAGATGAGCATCTATTCCTGTTATCAACACAAAACCCGTAGTATGTCAACATTGCCAACTATCTCACCATCAGGAGGACACCAGCTCACTTCTCTTCCAAAGCATGTAGATTGTTGACTGAGAAGAGTTTTTACTTTTCTTGGATTGCTGGTTTCATGTTTTATACTGGTCCAGATCAGGTTATGCGTAGGTGCATCCGTGAAGATGAAACCTATGATATCCTTTATGCATGTCATGATGAGCCATGTGGTGGCCATTTTGTAGCAAAGTAGACAACTTTCAAAATCTTGACTACTGGGTACTATTGGCCGACTCTCCACAATGATTCTGCTAGGTATACCAAGAAATGTGATCGGTGCCAATGCATGGGAAGGCCTACTAAAACTAATGAGATGCCCCTACATCCTCAGGTCATTGTGGCCCCTTATGAAAAATGGGGGATTGACTTTGTTGGACCCATTGACCCTTATTCTTAGGGTAAGTCTTACATTTTGGTCTGTACTGACTATGTTACTAAGTGGGCTGAGGCTAAACCAATGTAGCATCCTCAGGATAACAATGTTTCCAAGTTTTTATATGAATGCATCTTTACCAGATTTGGTGTTCCCAGAGAAATAGTGTCTGATCAGGGTGCTCAATTCACTTCCAACCTCATAGCTTCCTTGATGGAAAAATATAATATTTTCCATGTAAATTCATCCCCTTACCATTTGCAAGCCAATGGCCAGGTGGAAGTTACCAATCGGGAGCTGGAAGCCATCCTTACAAAAACTCTCTGTTCATAAGAAAGATTGGGCTGTCAATCTTCCTGAAGCACTTTGGGACTATAGGAATACTTGGAAAACTACTACAGGGTTCTGCCTATTTCAACTAGTTTACGGTAAGTCTTACATGATGCTAGTAGAATTTGAGCATAAGACACTACACAGAACATTGGAGCTCAGTCTGGATCTTATTGAAACTCAACAGGAGTGCATCCTCAACTTGAACAGCCTTGATGAATGGTAAAATTTTTCTTTGGCTAACTCAGAGTTGGTGTAGCAACAAAGGAAGCAGTGGCATGACAAATTTATTAAGGATAAGACATTTGCATTTAGTGACTGGGCCCTCCTTTATGACTCCAGATACCAGCATACTCTTGGTAAGTTTCAAACTCGCTGGTTAGGGCCTTATGAAATTATTGCTATTTTTCCCAATGGTGTTGTGTAGTTGTATAATGTTGATCCTATCCATTTCAAATTACTGGTTAATGGCCACTAGCTTAAGCTGTACCATAAACCCTAGAGAAAAGCAGATTTCCTACAACAATTTGATTATGATAAAGTTTTTGATCCTCCTATAGAAAACGCATATGAGCCCCTCGCTCAGATTCATTCTTCACTTTGAGCCACGTTCACAATACCCCATAATAATTGCTTCCCTTTCTTCACAGTAAATTTCATTTCATTTTACTTGTCTTCTACCCATCCACCTCATTATTCTCCAACATTGCATGATGCTTTCGTGTTGCCGCCAGTACTTTATCAGGTTTGTGTGCACTATCTTTGGCATTTAATTCATTAATTAGCTTCTCTCTTGTCACATGCACAATTGTGAGACCAATTGTCTACTTAAGTTGTGGGGGGGAGAAAATCTGCAATTTTTTTTTATATATCTATGTACATATTGAATGCTATAGTTTTTAAACTTTTAAATGTTGTACCCTTTTACACTAATGTTTTCCAATTTAGCTTTTGAGATATGATAGCCTTGAAAATAGCAATTTATTTCTCATGAAGAAGTAAAGGTGTTCAATGCGGATGTATGTTGAGTAATTATGAATAGTTAAGTTCTTGAGATATGATAGATTTGCATTCATTTTCTCATACAATGCTTAACAAACTTGAAATTCTAGAAATTTCCATCTTTGCAAAACCTACAAGTTCGCATTTTTTTTCTGCAACTTTCTTGATATATTTTTTGTGTACTCTCTACAACTATTCTTGTATCTTTCATACTCTGAGGGAATGGGTGGTGACTTGATTCAATGTGAACCCATGGTTCATGATCTCTTGCTAAACAATCAAGCTTGTATGCCACGATTCCAAGCCAGGGATTGGCTTAATTACATTCTTAAGCTAACCAGCTAAGATGGAGAGGTAACATTTAAGTTTTTAAACATGCTGCATGATGGAGTGGCCACTTTCAAAGGATTAAGGGTGCCATTTTCACAAAAATTCATAGAAAAAGTAATGAGGTTACCACAGGAAGGAGAAGAGTTTTTAGAAAGCTTTGACCTAGCAACCACAAGAGCATAATTCGCTATGCATTTAGACCCACCATTGGAAATTGACAAGAAATAGGGTACCATTAAGATGTCTCTACCTGAAGCTTATAAGTAGTGTGCAGTGTTCATTATAAAATATTTCACTTGTGAAGGTCGTCAAGGCTACTTGCATGCTATTCATTTCAAATTTTTGAGCTTCCTACGACACGATAACCGACCCATAAATGTACCCAATTTCATTTTCAACATCTTGAAGAAAAGGGCTTCATTGGTACAAGAAGGTAAGCCAAATATTATCTCCCACCATTGTCTAATTAAGTTAATTGTTGAAAAAGCATTGAGAGAACAGTCTAAAATGACATGGGAGGATTTCCTGTTAGGAGAGTTTGAGAAAGAAACCCTAAGTCCTTTAAGGAGTAGGGTTGGAATGAGGGTCCAAACTGAATAGGGTGTTTTCAATATTATTGAGGAATTAGTATCAGGTTCTTCTTCAACAATAAAACCTAGGTCTAAAAACCCTAGCTATCCTCCTGAAGCCTCTGTGTCTGGGTCATCCTAGAATAAGGGAAAGATGAAAATCTCTAAGAAGAAAGATTCTGAAGAAAAGGTCTCCTCCCCGTCCAATGAAACTATAATTCCTACAAGAGACGGAAGGGAGAAAGGAAAAAAAGTTGTCTCTAGTTCTTGTAAACACACTAAGAAATAGGACCTTGTAGCTCAAACTACTTCTAAGAACTGAAAGATTGCTGATAAAAATGAGGAAACCCCTTTAAGGAGAAGCTGTAGGGAGAAGAAGAGTATGTACATAGATGCATCACCAATAGGGTCAGCCATTGGTCTTGAAATTTTTGAGGTAGAGGAGCCAAGAAAAGAAGAGCTAAAAGACAGTCAGCATGAGTTTCCTAGTGATTTTCTTGCAGCCGAGAGTAAACAATCCCCTGAAGTCAGAATGGACATAGAATGTATAATAATTAAAGATGATTCTAGTTCTGATGAACAATCTTACAGGTTCCAAAAGAGGGGTCCATCTTCCCATGGGCTCTAAATTGTTGATGATCTCATTGAATTAGATGATGATGATATTTTAGGGGAATACTTTGCTAACGAAGAAGGTCTGCTGGATTCACCTCCTGCAACAATAAAGAGGAGTTTGTTTGAAGAAAACTCTGGTATTGATATGAGCTTTGTCAATAAGGTGGCTAAGCAAGTTTTAAACCAAGGATTGGATGCACTGGCTACCACTTCCCAACAATGTAATAAATCTGAGTGGTTCATCATAATCTATCCAAAACCCTCAGAGGATGCACCTATAGGAAATGAAAGTTCAGCTGATATACAAGCAACAGGGGAAAATGCTGGTGAAGGTACTCTGCCAGATATTCCTTTCCCTATGACTCCATTTTCTGTTATCTTTCAACTGGAAAATCAATTAATAATGGAAAGAGAACAATGGAGACATCAGATGAAGGCATTATGCCAAGTCATTGATCAGACTTATCAGGAACTTGTGGAAAAAGAGGAGGAGGTAGAATAACTTCAAGAGAAATTAAATAAGGTAACATTAGCTATCCTTGAGCTAATGAGTTGTAGGTCTCCCTCTCCCATTTATGCTATATTTGTTAAAGAGCAGTTGTTGAATTATCAGTTGACTAGCATAGTAAGGGACAAGTCTTCATTATTAAATGAGCCCCTTGAATTCTTCCAAGCCTTTCATAGTTCTCCTGCAGCCATTCAAAATTTGTTATGTGAACTCTTCCTACACAACCTAGCTATACCCAATAATAGGGATTGGAATCCTCTACCATATGTTGGGGATATCCAGTTGAGGGAATGTATGTCATGGATACAAAATGAGATTAGTAGGGAATCCCAAGCCAAATTCTATCATGAGTTCGAAGATGAAATTCCTCTAAATCTATGGCCAGAAGAAAAGAACCTCAATCCCTATTACTATGAACTGATGAAATTAGCCCAGTCAGAGTCAGGAAGCAAAATCATTGATCCTCTTAGGGAGGTAGCCTTCAATGAGTACAATCAGATGGCTGAGATTAAGTTACCTGAAGAAAAAAGATCAATCCAATGGCACTGGATGAACATGACCAGGGACTTGAGAAATAAAGAGCCACATTCACCCCTTAATTTCACAATGGAAAATAGGCATGCCCCTTGGTATGTTTCATTGGACAGGGTAAGACAGGGCTACTAGAAGCCACTTACATTCCATCCACCCTTGCTTATTTCTCCCCTGTTAGCCAAGTTAGAAATTTTAGAGGACTATGACATGACAAGGGAAGTAAGGAAGTGGGAATCACATAGGGACACTAAAGGATTTTACTGGAGCTTGGAAAAAGGAGGTATTGGAAAAAGTACAGCTGTGGATCTTAGAATGTAGGCAAGGTTGAAAAATTATTTGTTTGTTGGAGGACCAGAAAAAGGAAAAGTTGGGGGGAAATGATGAGGCCAATTAAGGCCTATTTAGCTTATAGTTTCATGTGCTTTTATGACTAGATTTTGAGAGCTTCATAAGCTTTCATAATACTTTTTCAAACTGTTTACACTTATATCTCTAAAATTCTATATACATATGTATGTGAATGTGTGTGGAACATTTTAAGTTTATAAATATGCTATCTATATGTTGCATGGTTATGTGAAACTAAATCTAGTATCTTTTTGTCCTACTTTAAGTTGGGTGGTTTTTCCTGTAGCCATGTGATGAGAGAAAGCTAGTGAAGAAACTTATTTTGGATTTTTTCTTGGATACGTATGCATGCTAATATTTTTTAGGAAATGGTGGATCCGTGGGTAAAGAAGAAGTCAACATGAAAGAACAAAGTGATGCCTTCAGGAGACTAGCTATTGCGGGGCTCATGATTACTCCACTACTCTCAGGCGATAGCGGTTTTCTATTGTAGACAAGGTCAATCCTAAATAACAACCACGATGGAGTAAATCCAGTAGTGGTGCATTCTTAGATTTGTGTGTAATTGAATACAGTTTGTTCCCGCATTCAATAATGTTGATCATGTATCTTAATGATTTCCATATCCCTAAGGTTGGGGGATCCTAGTTGCTAGGAGTTCTGTTTTAGAATTTGTTGTTAAATAAGCTGGAAGTTCTGATTCCTTGGTTAGTTAGTATTATAGGAGTCCTTTATGTAATCTAGTGAGAAGAAAATGTAATCTTATTTTCTGCACCATTGTACTCCTATTTCATGAATGAATAAATGAAGTCTTCAATTCTTAGTTTCTGAGTTTTTGTTCATTCACTCTTCCATGGGGGCCCATGCAGGAGGTGAACTCAGTTTGTAGCTCAGTAGGAAATAGTTGTAAGTCATTTAAAGAATTTAGGACTTTGCTTCTCCTATAGCCACTGGTAATAGTACTGTTGGTTGTTCTTGCAACATAGACAAGTAGTTAACTTACTATTAAAACATGTTCTTATATCTTTAGATTAAGTTGTTAATTCCATTTCCTAGTTTAGAGTTACTTTCAGCATTTTCCATTCCTTAAATGTTGATGACTTCTAAGGTGGATTAGAGCATATACTTTGCCAATACCATTTCAATTTTACATCCCTAGTCAATAATTTAATGAGTTCAATATGATGTTCTTAGTATGATAGTTGGCATTGTTTGTTGCAAAGTCACTATAAGGAGGATGTCCAATCCTTCATTGTAGTGGGTATAATATTGACCAGTAAATTGGCATGATTATCCCATTAATTCTTAATTCCCACCATGTTTTTTTTATTAGTATGAGATTCAGGATCAATAGTTTGATTAGAAGTGAACAGGTCTTGATTCTGATCTTGTTGTGCTTCTGGTATGATTCTTGTTTGAGGGATATGTCCACTATCCATTTTTTCAAAGAGACCACTTCTTGTCCACACCATTTGAGATTGGAAGTGCTTGATTTGAAAAGATGATCAATTTATCACCTATAGTAATTTCAATGTTTGATAGACTAGTTTAGAAATTGGTCAAAGTTTGATGAAAATGTTGATGTAGATTAGATGATGTTTTAGATCTTGATGAAGGTTATATTGACCTTGATAGTGATCTCTAGACAAGAAAGGTTGATATAACCAACTGCAAATAGTGTTAAGTTGTTGAAACAAAGAGTAATTGGAGCGTTCTTCTAAAAACCAAGGTTTGATGTTATGCACTTGTGATGATTGGACTTTAAATAGTAGTTTAAATAATATTCCCAAAAGTGAGTTGATTTTGATAGAAAGTGTAAATAAATGACCCCAACTTTGACCAATAATGAGACAAGGACCAAAGATAATGTTTTAGAACCCACACTTTTGTGCAAATTATAGCTTTTTGAGAACATGTGTCTAGATGACTAACAACAATTTGCAATATTTTTAGCATTTTAGGTGTGTTTATAGGTGTTTTCAAATGTTCAATTACGGATACACACACACAAAGAAAAGTGATGTTGTTTTGTTTTGATGGGATTTGTTTGTCTTTAGAATTTTTTCATGATTAGATTTATGACTGCAAACACACCTTTCCCTATAGAATTGGCTTAGCATGAAAATATTTACTCATAGAGTCAGGTACACACTCAAAATAAAATTAGAATACAACCATCACCAAGAATGCTATGACTCTATCCATGATGCCATATTATCCAAATCAAAGTGCTAATGAGGAAATGAAATGATGAGTATCTTGGGGAGGTTACTATCCTCCTTGTGCAAATATTATCCCCTTTTGGGGGTGAACCAAGTGGATTATATGCTAAAGATTCTAGTATAGGTCTCTGTTTGGTTGTATCCTCTGTGTCTACACAGGCGTGATTGAGGCGTATATCCCCATAGAGCATCTTAGCACAAGAAGTCATGTAAACATGATTGAGCCCATGAGGTCCTCCTTCATGTTAGACATGAGATGAGGCATACTTCTCTAATTAATTTAAGAATTGGAGAGAAGTTCAATTTAAGTGCCTAAAAAAAATAACTAATCAAGCATAAAGTTTGCTCAATTTTTGCAAAGGAGACCTACATTTACACTTGTTAGTAGTTTTGTGTGCTTTACTACAATTATTTGACCAAGGTATCTTTGGAATGCATCCTACAAAAACTTGTTAAGCTATCTCAAATGATAAAATCCCAAAAAAACATAACAAGTTAGATGATTAGTATCCAATTTTCCTAAGAAATAGACTGTACTTTTTGCTCTTGGGTTTCTAGACAATGAAACAGTAACCCCAGACACTGTTTCAAAAAAATGATGAAATAAATACCCCAAATGACTAAATCTCCCAGAAATGATGAACGGTTTATTGAAAATGATTAAATCTCCTAGAAATGATGAAATTTTTACCAAAACTAATTAAATTCAGAAGTTATACCTCTCAAAAATGTTGTAAGGAAGTCAAAAAATAATTAAATTGTTGGAAAGATTTCCACAATGTAGACAATTTTTATTTTGTCATTTATGTCAAACCTTAACTGGTGAGACTATTGCGATATGTTTGAGTACCTTATCCATTGATTGATGAATATTTGAAAGAATGGGATAACAAGAAGACCAAGGAAATGGCTGAGTTATGAGTATACACCAGGGTACTTGATCATTTGGCACTTTGGCAAAGTGATACGTTGTTTATCTATCACTGACAGTTCACTGGAAGGTCAATGCTAAGCAAAGAAAAGTTGATGCTAAGCAATGTGAAAGGTGATGCCAAGCAAAGCAAAGATGATGCCGAGTGCCAGTGAAATGATGAGGGAGACAGAGGAAGCCGAGCAACAGTATTTTTTTAATTGATGAGATTTGAGATCTATGGCTGACATAGTTGATTTTATTGGGATATGCATTGTTGATTAAGATTGGTCCACACTGATTTAATGCATGGGAAACCATTATTAGCACATGGATTCAATGTTTAATTAATGAATGTATTGGAGAAATAAATTAAATGTAATGATGGAAAGATCCATTGGATCTGACCTAACCTAAGATCTATGATCTTGATTAAGTGGTAAAAGATTTATCTGACCTAGATGAAGAGGTATATTATAACCTACTATGGTTATTGTTATTGTACACAAGGGAGGAGAAGTTGAATGAAAAATTATTGCATGGTTAATTGACTAATTGGTAAAGACCTAGCAGAGAAGGTTGAATAGAGAAGCGAAGTGATTGCTTGATGGATTTCCAAGCAGATCTGGAGTTTGAGATGAAAATGGAGGCCACTTAGGGAATTAGCATTAGAGCTGAAATTGGATCTGAATTTGCAAAGTAAGTTGTATGTATTAGATCACACCTGCTGATTAATTTCTAACCATTGTATCAGTTCAAATCCTTTAACCAGGTTGACCTAATAGTCATTGTATAAATCCTCTGAAGAAGGTGACATTTAGATTAGAATGTTCTAAGTCCTCTAACAAGGCCACTCCTAATAGGGTGATTAAATCCTTTAACTAGGTCACATTTGATAGTGTGTTTTATAACCTTTAACAGGGTTGGCTCCTAACAGGGCATCACTTCATAAGAGTGAAATTTTGGTAGCATGTTACTAGTGGTTTTTCTCATATTGGTTTTCCACATTAAATCATGGTGTCAAAATGTGTGAATGTTATTGTTGTGTTTTACTGTTAAGTTTCTGCAAGCTTATTTCATTAGTACAGTAAACTGCACACTTTTTGTTGTTTATAGCTGCCGAGTAGATCTGAGTTTTTGAAGTTGGTTTAAAGTTTTATATGGGCACATCTGGACTTGAGGAGAATGGATTCACCCCCCTCTCAGTTATTCTAAATTCATCATAACAATTGGTATCAGAGCACTTGTTCTCCTTAATAAGTTTGAAGGTACTTGGAGATAAAGATCAAGATGTATAAAAGGGATGGACCGAAGATTAACAAGGAAAAATTTCCTACATGGAAAAGTTTGATGAAACTTCACTTGGCTGGTATTGGTGATTCCGCTAAATGACATATTGAAACATAATATGTAGCCCCTAATGGAGTTCTGAATGTTGCACAATTAAGAGAAAAACATGAACATAATCAAGCAATGCTGGAACTTGCATCATCTCTGAACTATCATGAATTTGAGGACATCAAGGATTGTACAAGTGCAAAGAAGATGTGGGATGCTCTTGAAACCATTTATGAAGGTGATATGAATGTACTTAGAGCCAAATCTAAAAGCTTGAGAGGTAAGTTTGATGATTTAAAAATGCAAGAAGGAGAAAACATAGTGCAATATTATGATAGGATAAAGGAAGTTGTAAATGCTATTAGAGGAGCTAAGGGAATCATTGATGATGACACTATCATGAGAAAGGTACTAAGAACTCTTCTTCCTATTTATGCTATTAGAGTATCTACAATTCAAGAACTGAGATGTACTCTTAATAACAATTTGACACTAGAAAGTTTCGTAGGCAGACTTACTGCATTTGAGATGTCAAATTTTGACAACTATGCTCCACAAGCTGTTGAATCTGCATTCAAGTCACCGATGGTCATCAGAAAATAAAGGAAAGGAAAGAAATGTGTGGACAGTGATAGTGACACCTCAGATGATGATCTGGAAGAGCTTGAGGCACTTATGGCAAGGAGAATAGCTAGAGGAAAAGGAAAATTCAAAGGTAAACTTCCTATTATTTGTTTTTCTTGTAACAAAGTTTGTCATATTGCTACTAGATTTCCTGACAAGAATGAGAAAGATGAAAGAAGAGACAACAAGTAAAAAGATAGAAAGGATGACCGAGACTACAAAAAGTACAAGGATTACAAAGAGAATGGTAAGAAATCTTTTTATATAGCTGAAGAAGCTTCTGACAGTGAATTTGATAAATCTGATGAAAATGATATAGAAGTTGTGTATGTTGTAATGCAAGATGATTCTGATGATGATAAGAAAACTGCACTAATTTCTTATATGAGTAAAGGTGATTGTTGGATTATTGACAGTGGTTGTTCACATCACATGACTGATGATAAGGACAAATTTGAAACCTTAGATCAATGTAAAGGTGGATATGTTAAGTTTGGTAATGATACACCTTGTAGAGTTAAAGGGAAA